>KN884918.1:38380-53181 GCA_000934455.1 Apostichopus parvimensis | reverse complement strand
GGTTTGAAAATTTTTTCATATTGTTTGTTTTATCTGAATCAGCATTTCATTGGACCTTAAAGATGACTACTAATATTGTTGTATTGCTGCATATTTTACTTAATTGCACACATGCAGAATTAAATTACAGAATTATAATTCAATCATAATTAAGTTACAGAATTATAATACAAATATAATTAAGTTACAGTTAGTTTGATAATTTGTTAATCAAATTTAGCAATAGTTGTATATCAAATGTCAAGAATCTGAAGAGAACTACAAATACAAAGAAGAAATACAAACATGATTACATTACTGAAATTTAATAGTTTGTAAACTGAGTTTGAGTGATAGTGATATCAAGTAGTATGAAAGAATTGCAGAAAATGAAACGCTGACAAACAGCATAGAGCTATCAAGGATGAGAACAAAATGAAGAGAATGAAAAAATGAAAGATAGAAAGAAAGATATAATAAAAACTGCATCAAAGAAAATGATGTAACTTGGACCAAAAACTTCAATATACGATACAATAGTTGAATATTCCCAACTGAAATCTTTTATTGGGGTAAATTAAAGACTGGAGGCTGAATCAATTCAGTTACAATCATTGTCTGAAGAAACGAGAAGGATTTGGTCAAAATACTACAAAGTGATGACCCAACGAAAGTTGTCTTGTAATGATTGTTTCAGCTGGTGATATTATTTAGCTTTAGGTTTTGTTGAATGCTTTGCATGTTCTGGGAAAGGGATTAATATGTAATAGGTCACATTTTGTAATCCTCCCACTGCCTGCCCTAACCCCTGCACCCCTCACCCACTTCACCTCCACTCACCTCACCTTATCTTTGCAAACTTCGTCAGGGCCACTGTTTCAAAAATTGCAATTCTTTGTCCCTAGTAAGTTTCATTTGCTTAAACCCACTACCTCTACGAGTTTCCCAAAAAATCTTTATTTCAAATTACACATTTGATCACACTCTTTGATCTGATCTAATTTCAAAAACAGATTAAGGAACTTTGTGCATTTCTTTAGATCTGTACCCTCTTTTACATGATTGAGAAATAAATTTATATTAGTTCTGCTCATTTCATATTTTCATGCCATAAACAAATTTTGATCACATAGTGTAAAACAATAATTCTTTGGGTGTTCTTTAGCAAGGATTTCAAAGGGATACTCAATATAACATATAACAGCTCACATTTGTGTAAAGTTTGACAAAGATGTGTGATAGTAAATCAGTTATGAAAAAGAATGAGTATTTCGTCTGTGAATTTAATCCCATATGTGAATTTAATCCCATATGTAATTTTAATCCCATATGTGAATTTAATCCCATGTACAAACTTATTCTTTTTATTTGTTTACTGTAGGTTGATGCCATCGCATACTATTCAGAGGAAGCAAGAGTATTGATGGATGACGTATTAGAGGAGAAGAACAGAGCTCTTACCAGTAATCTTGGTATTGCATTCGTCACTGTACATACCGAAGGGATGTCCGCAAGGTACGCTTCAACCGTATGCTACGAGCTTAAAAGTAATTAGGGATTTCACTGCTAGACAAAGGTTTATTCATTAATTGGATTCTTTGTCTCCAGTTTAATAGGCCTAGCTGGTAGATATCATTAAGTTATTGCTTGTACTCATTAGATGCAATTGAATGATATATAGCCCCACCCTGCCTATCACACCCCACCCAATGAGTGTCCTTACGACCACCTCTAGATGGATCCTAAGTACAGTTTTGACCGGGTTTCAAGCTAACATTGACTTCATTATTATAACTTTCTTCAAAATGCATATGGAGCAAATAAAGGCCTTGCACTTTTTTTATCAAACTATTTTCAGCGATGATGATTTTCTGTGATTGCGTAATTTATCTGCAATGTTATGAAGTGTTAGGAAGTAGTTTGAGCTTCATTTAATACATTAAAAGGAAAATATACTTTCAACAATCTTTCTCAGGATCAAGAATGACTATGCAACCTTCAAAACTGGGCCTCCGACTGTTTCTAGCGTCAGCAAACAGATTCATTCAACGGTTTGGGAAGTTGAGTACGCCCCTACTCCAGATGATCTCATATGGTTAGTCGTCTAATCTTATAAACTGCATTACTATCTTTTTTTTTTTAAAGACTCCGCAAACTGCACCCCTAGTTTTCCCCCTTTTAGGTTTTCACAATCCTTCACATCTGTACCTCTAGACGTCGTCCCTTCCCTTCTTCATTTCTCTCATTCAATTTCTCATTCCACAGTTTGGGAAATTGATGATTTCATATGTTAGTCATTTTAATGTTATTAAACATAAACCATAGTGTGTTACTATGTTTTTGTAAAGACTCCCCAAACCCCCCCCCCCCCATCCTTTATTTTCCCTTTGAAGTTTTGTTATCCTGCACATCTATGCCTATAAACGTAGTCCCTTCCTATTTTTCTCTCACTCTATTTCTCAGTTTGTTAAATCAGTTTTCTAAAATATATTTTTTTTCTCCATATTTAGGGAGAATCTGTCAGTCAGCACTACGGTATGGTGGATCAGAGCAATCATTGTCAATTTTGGTGAGTAGATATTATCGGTCAAGAGTTTGAAATATCTGTTCCTACTTGAATTTCCCAGAGTTCCATGACGCGGTTCAACTATTAAACATATTAGCTTATGAATAATGCCATACCCATCGAAGAAAAACATTCTCCACTCCAACACCTCTCTATTATAACACCACCAGGTGGTACTTATTATTGTTAGGCAAGGACACTAACTTGTTAAATCCTCAAACATAAATCTCAAAGCGTTGTCTACCAAAAACTGTAGACTAGTTTTAATCATTAAATTTGTTGTTACTTGTTTAATTTTTTCTTGTAAATTGTCACAGCATATCTTCCTGTTATTTTACTTTCCTCACGTTTGTTTTTTTAGTACATTAGGCCCTAGACATTTTTTTTTGGTTTTGTCTAAACATACATAAATGCTACTCTGTGTTTCTGAGAGCTTCAACTTGTCTTATTGAAATAATTCTCTCTGCCTGGCTGAATGAACTAACAATCTTGTAGCTTTATAAATCTGTTGTCTTTAGAGATAACTTATCCTGCTCTTAATCAATCACATACTCCTATCCTCTTGTGTTGCTGTTGTCACTTAAAGAATATTTAATAAAATAATTTCTCCTTTGGGGTATTAAGGGGGGGGGGGTGGGGGAGGGTACTTGATCGTGACCTGTCAGATTACTTTAGCTGTAACTTAGGAAACTGAAAGGATTTTACAACACCCGCAGGGTTTCGTTACAAGCTATAATCAAGTATCATGATGTCTTTGTGAAGATTGTGATGTTGTACAATCTTTGAAGTAGCTGTTTGAATTTAGTCCCTGTTTTACGATCAATTCTACAAAACTTACTGAATGTTTACTCAAAGTAATTTTGTAATTTTTCAAATTTAGACACCATGCTGTTGTTTTCTCTCTTTTTTTTCCTCTCTTTTTTGCACCAAGTGAAAACTGACATATTAATGATTCCATATGATTCTAAAAACTTTGTCACACAAATACTTTTTCACATGCAGAAAAGCAAAATTATGTACAAGATGCAAGTTTGTAAAGCTAGTGAAGTGCAATATTTTGTGATTTTAGTATCAAAATGTCTCTGAATTTTACAAATCCCACAACACCTCTACTTAGATGTACTCTTACACTAATTCACAAAGCATAACGACATTCTGCCATTACGCCCATAATTTTTGGTCATCAGCTGTAAGAAACTGGTAACAAATCATCTATAAATGTCTTCAATATATCCCTTGATGAATATTTGGGGGTATTCATCCCAGTCAGATCTTCAGATATTCACTGATGAGCTTGGCAATATTTAAGACGTAAATTGTTATTAAAAGTAATGTATGTGTCATTGTAGAAGAAAATTTATACTTGATCTTGAAAAATCTGTCAAAACTAACATAAAAAAAAGCAAAAGATTTGTTATCAACTTTACAAAAGTTTGCAATAGCAGACACACAAGCAGTACTGTTCATACCATTGGCATAGATTGTACTGACTTGATTCAAGTCCCCTTTGCTTAATTTGTGGGAGTAATTTACATATCTACAGTCAAACAATACAGTAGTTCTATACAATACTACACTACATGAGAACTAACCTTTAACCATTATCTTGCATATTGTCTCATCTCTGGAAAATTTCCTTTTTTGACGGCTTAAAAGTTTTCTAAATTAAATTTTATTTCTACTACCTGGATTGTATGTGCTGCATTTATTGCATTTTTATAGCGATCTTACTCAAAATAAAATTTAAAATTGCTTCTCTCTCTCTCTGTCTCTCTGTCTCTCTTTCTGCTCGTTTATGCTCTTCACAGTATTAGTCATCCTTCTCTTCTTCCTGACAACACCATCTGTGGTCATGACAAGTCTCGACACCATAAATCTCAACGAGGCAATCTCAAAGTCAAACGTAAGTTGCAGGTCTCAATAGCCAATGACAAGACTTCTCTGTTTTGTAAGAGATACGTTGGATTTGTCAAAAAAGTAAGAAAAAGAAGAATGAGACTGGGGCATAAACTGCTGCTGGCTAAGTGATCGAAACGGTGATGCTGGTGCCTTGAACAAGTGAAACATTTGGCACCCCGGACCAAGAGGAAAATATGTGCCTTCGTCACCCCAGCCTGATGATTTGGCAATCAATTTTATACACAGTTTAGTAGTAATGTAAAGTTATTTCATGCAACAGCTTATAGCACTGCTGTGGTATGCACAATAATGCTTTTCCATTTCTGTATACAAAATCATTGAATCTAGCAACTATATATTTGAATTTTGAAGTGCTTAACTGCTCTTGTGGAGCAGTTACCCTTGAGCATTGCACAGTTAGAAATTTACCCTACACCATCCTATACCTCTGTCCTGATACTTTTTGTTTTTATGAATATAGATATCAAAATGTGATCAATTTGTGATATTCACTTCTTAATAAACACTTGTTTGTTAGGTGGCTTTACTGGTTTTGAGTTGATGCTGTTAAATTAAAGGTTGAGTTGGTAAGTTTCTGGTATAAAATAGGCAAAACTTGTCCTGAACTGATTTCTGTGAGATTGTTAACAACTGACCAATCCCAAGCATTGTTGCACATGAAATATATGTAGTGATCTTTGTCATATTAAACCGTCACATCTATAAATGTTTTGAATAATATTAGTGCTAAGTATCCAAATCAAACATTGTCAATACCCAGTCATGCATGAAATTAATAATACCTCACTCAAAGACTCATTTCTTTAACCATCTTCTGTTTTCTTCCAGTCTCCGTTTATTTCGCAATTCTTGCCTACTCTATTTCTGTGTATGTTTGCTGCCCTCCTACCACTGTTGGTGATATATTCTAGCTACTATGTGGAACTGCACTGGACCAGAACCAAACTCAACCATACCATCATGAGGAAGACATTTGCCTTCCTTATACTTATGGTCCTCATCCTTCCATCGTTTGGACTCGCAAGGTAATATTATGTAAATGAAACTTTCAAGCTGTGGCTTGTTATGCTGGTCATATTACGTAAGGGAGTAGTAAACTTTCAAGCTGGTCTTTGAATCAACCCAGAAATACTTTAAGATAGTGAGAAAAGTATGTTACAATATTATTATGGAATAACCCATGTATTTCTGCTGGAATGTATATCTCCTGAATTTTCAACATATTATGTATTTACATTAAAGAGTAAGTACTACCAAAAACAATGGTTTTATCCTTTCTTCTGTCTGTGTCAACATTATTGTGCTTATCTCACTCATATATACAGATGATATAAATCATATTTAAATCCCTGCATATGTATGGAGTTATCAATATTACATTTATATATATATTTATATATACATATGTATATTTTTGTTTTTTTGTTTTTCTACAGTGCTCAAGCATTCCTTGAGTATACTATTAGTAATGAAAGTGGAGATATCAGACTAAGATGGGGGTAAGTAACATCACCATGTTTTCTTTTTTCTTTATTAGGGGATTTACATCACACAAGCTTTTAGTAGCTTCCTTGTGTAATCCCCTCAACCATTTATCATGTTTCAAGTCTCTTGTCTGAACACATCACTGTAAATTCTCTGAAGATTGGTAGTTGAAACAAAGTTGAATTGATTGAGATTAGTACATATTAAAGATATATACATGTCGTATAGTAGAAGAATTCATATTAATCACTTCAGTGAACTGATACTTTTGATATCGAAAAGTAGTAAACAATGTTCAGATTTAATAATATTAATAATAGCATAATAACATGTATAGTAAGAATTAACAGTTTTCATAATTCAACAAACTGATTGATTGCTTAATACTAATGGTCTTTGTAAACATTCAAGGGTTCTCGTCTGGCATTTGTAAGGTAACTCCAAACCTTCTCGACATCTGATGTCTACTTGTTGACAACATCTCTTGTTAATCTCTACAGGTGTATATTCTTACCGAATAATGGACAGATAATCATGTAGCAATTGTCTTTACTGAATTCCCAATGAGTTTTGTCAGTCATAAGTCAGTGCATCAATGAACATCCTCAGTGTCATTGGTTTAAGTCTGATATCTGCTGACTCAGCATCTATTCATCTATCTCTACAGGTGTATATTCTTACCAGAGAATGGTGCTTTCTTTGTTAATTATGTCATCACCTCCGCCTTCATTGGTACCGGTCTGGAGCTTATCAGGTTCCCAGAGCTATTTATGTACGCTCTGAGAATGCTCTGGACAAGATCAGCAGCTGAGAAAGTCACTGCCCAAAGTGTAAGCATGACATAAACTTATGACAGTTTTATCGCATCTTTATTTTCGTACAGTCATCACGTTTCATGTAGTTTGTCACATCATATATATTAGAATATAATATATTAGAACATATATTTAATATAACCATATAATCCTATCATAGTGGAGTGTTAGCTCAGTGGTTAACGCCGGTGCCTTCCAATCATAAGGTCCCGAGTTCGAGTTCGAGTCACTCCAAGATTAATGTATGTCGTCCAGTTACAGAGTTGTTGAAAATTGACAATTCATAGTCATGGACATTAAATATGAATCTAAGAGACTGACTTCGGTCAGCTTGCGCCTTTGATAAGCAAATGGTGGCTTCTTCGCGAGTTCCTGCTTGCAGGAGGATCTAATATACATACATACAGTAATATAATGATCACATTAAACATATGGGTTAATAGGTAGTTTCATGTAGGCAGTGGCGTAACAAGAGACAACAGGGTCCAAGTGCTGCAAGAGAAATGGGCCCCTAAAATGAGTCTCTACATGTTGCCAAACCCTACTGTACCATGGTCTCTGTTGTGTACAGGATTTCATTGGAATTCCTTTTTTACTGGGTATCAGGGGAAAACTTTCAGAACTGGTCTGAACAGTATTTTAAGACATTAAAAAATTGAGTAAAATCACGTTTAAGACTCATCCTCCAATGAGTTTGGGTAATATATCAAGATTCTTGTCACTATAAATGCTAAAGATGATATTATAAAGCATGGACTGATGTACAACTGCAAGCAAGTGAAAAAGAACAAATACTGATAAACAAAATTTAACACATTTAACATTAACTTTACATTACTGTCTTATGTACATTGTCAACAGAATCCTATCAGTCATATTCACAATTCAAACATGCCGCAAAAGTGTCCATTAGCTGTAGGTTGCATCCAAACACCCGCCGTTTGTACTTAACGGCAGGTTTTTACCAGTTGGTTAGCTGAGTGATCAGTTAACATCTTTTTGCACCTTAGTTGAGCTGCCTATTCGTCTATTATGCAACTCATCACACAGCTAGTAGCCAAATCACTATCAGATCAAGGCAGACATGGCAAGGTGTGAACAAATCAACTCTTCCAAACTAACCAGTCTGTTTGCAGGAGAGATAAAGTTTCAGTAAGTTGAGGTCAAGAGAGATGAAAAATGCAACCTATGGTTAATGGACTAACTCTCATCATGAAGTAGTAATATTTGTGACTGTCAATGCTTTATGTACACTCTCATGGTCCATGAGAGTCCATGAGATTGTTCTTGAAGCACCGACATAATTTGAGACCCACTTTATTTTTAATTAAGGTTAATTTTTGGGATGCTTACTCTTGTACTGCATTCTCACCTCACCTATGGTGGTCCTCGGACGATTTTTGAATTCTTAAACTCTTAAGTTTGTCATAAGCTCATTATGAACCCCTTTAAACACATAGATATTATGTGTCATATGATTGTGTTATGGTTGGTACATGTTTGCGAGTCACAGTGAGTATATGAGTGCATTCTTTTGTAATAAATCATTATTTACCATCTCATGAAATCACCCACTTTTTCCACTGTTTTAATTTCCATACCAACAGAAACTGGTTTATGAATTTCAGTATGGTGTGCAGTATGCCTGGGTTTTAACTATGCTGAGTATTATTCTAGCCTATAGCATCACTTGCCCATTAATTACCCCATTCGGTAAGTTGCATTTCTTTTTATTCTTGCATTCCTTCACACCAACATTATGAAGGTTGTGATACTTACAATGTACATGGGGGTAGGAGCCGGGGGGGGGGGCACTGGGGGCACTTTCAACCCCCCTGTTCAGGTAACTCTGATTCCAGTGGATTTGGATTTGCTGATTGGTTTGTCTTTCTTGCATTTTGCCAAGTGTAAGGAGAGATGAATTTTACAAACACTTTTTCTTATCCTTTTGTCTTTGCTTGAATGGAAGATATTGCTTCCACTCTAAACCTCATGCCATATCCTTCCTGCAAAGTATGAACCTGTCCAATGATTTCATTCTTGTCATCTATCTAACTTTGGTTTTCTATGCCAAACTCTTCTGATATATTCGGTTAATTTCTACAGGCCTGGTCTACATTATATTCAAGCACCTGGTAGATCGATATAATATCTTCTTTGTGTACGGCGCCTCACGTATACACAACGGCATCCACCAGAGTGCGGTCAATTACGTCGTCATCTCTGGAATTCTACTGCAGCTCTTTGTCCTGTTCTTCAGTCTACTTAGGCTCGGTAAGAATTTAAACAAAAGATATAAAAAAAAGGGACATTTCACATGGTAGTTACTTGAATAATCTTTAAGATGCATATACTGTTGAAACCACCGGACCACCCCCTCCCCCCTCCCTCTCCACCATCCCTCAATAAAGAGAGATTATTCACCGTATGAACTCTTATACCAGTGACATCATCACCAAAATTAAGAATATTGCAAACTTTGATTTAAGCTACAACATGGACAGTAGGTATCACTGTCAAAGAAGAAATTGATCCATCCCCCAACCCCCCTTTTATCTATTTACAGTTAAAATGTCCTGAGATTTAAGGGTTGATTTATAAATTCTGGTCGCAGCGGTAACAGTTCTGCAAATGTGATCATGTGATCATATATCAAATTTAATATTTTACAAGAGCAAAGAACCATTATCAGACAGTTTTGGATTTGTTAGTGTCATGTGCTCTATCTACTCTACTAATTAATAGTTCCAATTACCCTCATTACTCATAATCCTGTCTCAGCCAATAAGATGGGTTTTTCTAAAGTTCCTTATCAGATCCCAGCCAGTGTTTCTCTTGATTTACTTTCTAGTTATCGTGATACTCTGTGAAGACATTTTTATCATGTTATTCTTTTCTTCCTTGCAGGATCAATTGATCCTAGAACTATCATTCTCTGTGTGTTCCTTGTTTTGTGTATTGGTCTCTACATTGCTAAGGTGTGCTTTAACATCTGGATGGGCTACATCCCTCCAGCTTACGATGAATTTAACAACGATGATGATGACTACCAAGCACCAACAGAGACACAGAGCAAGGTAAACTCAATCGAGCAATGACAATACTATCATAGTGTGTTAAGGATGTCAATTACACAAGTAACAGTGCTTAGATGTAGCTGGTTACATAAACTACAGACCAGCAGGACCTGTGTATGTTGTACATTTCATCTTGGAGATCATTATATGATGATAATAATAATAATAATAATAATAGTAATCATAATCATAATTATAAAAATAATTATAATTTTAATAGTAATAGTAATAATATTAGTAACAATAATAATAATAATAACCAGCAGTTATTTTTACGACGCTTAAGCGACCACAAATGTGGGAGAAACCTTCGGGTGGCTTCCAATTCAACATTTTAACTCAAATTTAGAATCTTCAATTTAGAAAGTCATTTCAGATGGGAAAACTGTGTAGATTGCTCTTGGATGAAAAACCCACCGTATTATGACCCGGCCGGGTATCGAACCCGGAACCTCCCGATTGCTAAGCTCATTGCTTCAAATGCCCTTGCCCAGTGGCGGAGCGTCCATACAGTCAGGGGGGGCGGATGCCCCCCCTGACGGACTCAAATGGACTGCTGGCGCCCTTTTCAGCTTTTTACTACTTTTTACTTATTCGCGATTATTGACTTTTTATTGCGCTCTCATCTACCTATTGACATTTGTCATATTCTGTTGGTGTAATTTTCTGACAAAATGGCGACGACACCTATTTATTCTTCGTTTATCTGCAAAATAGCAAGGCCCGGAAAGGGTCATTTCCTGCAATCTAGTGAGTATCTTTACTCAAAAATTTTCTGTACGCTCCGCGCCAACCTGTGGTGGCGCTCCGCTTAGATAGTGTCGAAAGCGCCTCTACAGACTATTCTTGCCCCCCCTGACCAATACCCCTAGCTCCGCCACTGCCCTTGCCCCTATCCACTTGGCCACAGCATCGGTTCCATATAATATATATATTATATAAAATATATTTTCATCACGGTAGGGGAGGATTTAGGTTATCATTTGGCCATCTTCCTGTCTCTAAATGCAAAAACCTTGCACATTAATCTGAAAGGTTAAAAGGTCTTGTCCACCTTAAATAATAATTGGATAAAACATCACCCCAACCTCCACCCTACCCCAACGAGAACAGAAATGTCCATGTTTATGGCTACACCACTAGTTTAACCTGTAAAAGTAGGATATATCATATTAATGACCAACAAATTTCCAGAGCTTACTGTGCCCTTTTCTCTCAATTTCACAGGACTTCATTCCAAAAGTATTAAAAGATGCAGAGAACGGAAGCACCAGGACACGCCCAAGTCTGCCAGTGACATCTGCACCTCAGGGGTATGGTAGCGTCAATGCCAATGAAAACCACATATCATACCGGTCTCTACCAAGCCCAGACGACTCCAGCGAAGAAGAGTGATAACTTAGTACAAGTCATCTCTTATAATACTGTATCAAGTATACAAAATAGTACTGAGAAGGGTTCAAAGATTGTTCACGACGACGATGAAATTTGTGATTGTCTGCGTGAGATATCGTCAGATGGAACCAATCTTTGTTGTGGTGGGTGTTCCAAGGAACCACCCTGTGTCAAATCGTTTTGATTTAAGTCGATTAATTTATTCATCTAGAATTATTGCCTCCTGATAGTGACATATTCATTTGCAGAGTTTGGACACGGTGAACAGGTTGAACTTAACAGTATGAATTTTTTTTCTTTCCTTCTGCAATATTTCGATATTAGAGTTAACATGCTCATCAATGTGAAATAAGCACCCACTCCTCTAGCCCCCCCCCCCCCCCCCAAGCCATCAAATATATGTAGTCTGTTTGATCCGAATGTAACAAGGGTAAGATAACAAATAGTTGAGACAGCTCTACCTGCTGTTGGTCTTATCCATTGGTAGCAGCTTGATAGTCCTTGCGATAAAAGGTTTAAAAGTTGTTGTTTTTTCTTAAGCATGTTTGTTTTATTTTATGATTTTAATAATAGAATGAATGCTGCTTCTTTGTTTTGCATATTAACAAATCTTCCACAGATCGATTGTAAGTTTTATAAAGTAGTTAGTTTGCATCTTGTCAATGTTTGTTTACTATGACTAAGTTTAAATTTGGCCTTACGTTATAGGTGCCCTTCCCATTATAGCCTTGGTTGCATTTGTAAAATTGGCTTGAAGTTGTCGAGTTGTGGATAACAAAGTAAGGAACGTGCAGAAAAGTTGGTTCACTTTGACCTCAATGTTGTAAAAAAAAAAAAAATTGTTTTGTTTTGTTTTTATTGAATGCTTTCCATGAATAACCTTATGTATGGAATTATTGCTGCATAAATTTAAGTCCTAAGAAGCATGGTTTTTGTTTATGATAATGTTGAGTAAATGAATTACCTAAAAGGAACACTATTGGTAGGTACAATAGCAACATACTAATGTTGAGCTTTTATTATTAATCAATAACGCATACAAATTCCATACCAATATTTGGGTTTTTCTATAAATGAACATTTCTATCTATTGCTGAACAAAATGAATTAATTCTAGTAATCACTAGATATAAAGTCACTGTCTATTCAATAACAAAGAAAGCTCTAATATAATATAAAATATAAATATTTTTGTCAACAATTGTAAATATAGAGTCTCAAACCTTAATAAAAGAAGAAAAAGAAATATATTCAGCATATACTTAACTGTACATGAATATTAATTGTAGTCACTAACATGAAATAGTGGGAACGTAAAAAAAATATGCCAGTTTGTGTAAAATATGCACTGCTTGTTATGTGTGTGTAATTTGCTTAAACTTTTGTGCATAGACATTGGTGTTTAGGTAGGGTGGCCACTGGCATGACATAAAACTGCAGGACACATCAACATTTTGACGAGATAACAAGAAGACCTTGGCTTCTACTCGTCAACCTTCCATTAATGTACAAAAGCCAGTACACTTAAATTTAAGTAGTGTTTAAAAAAAAGTGTGATGGTGGTAAGGACTTCTCAAAACTTGAACACCAGTTGTCTTTATTAGAAATGCTAGACAAAAAGGCATTTTGTTGACAAGAAGGCATTTTGTTGAGAGGTCACGCCTGATGGAGGACAGTACTCTGAATAGCTGACCCTCCCTGTCTTGTGCCTGACTACTGGCTGCCCAATTTAGATGATTCAAATAACACAAAATAATAAACAAAGTAGTGTTTGTAGATGCATCAAGGATTTGCAACAAATAAGAGAAAAATTATATACAAATATATATTATATACAAATCATTTGAAGCTTTGCTCAAGCAGATAACTGTGAAATTAGTGGTCCATTTATTTATGGATATTTGTAGTTGTTAAAAGGGGCCAATGATGAGAATCAGTAGTATAGAAAAAAAAATTCTGTAATGTTTAAAAAATATATCCTTTAGTTGGTGGTGTTCATCTTCATGACATTTATGTGCAATTATATTATTATTTGGCTCAAAGTACAGAGTTAATTTTTTGTAAACATTCCAATTGGGGTTTGAATATGTAGTATATTTACTTGAAATTTATAGTTAGAGAATATGTCTAATACTCTAACAATGTGAAGTTTTATGTTTTCTATTTTTTTTCTTGTCTTATAATTGTATCGGTCTCAAACTCAAACAGAAAGTAATTATTGGGGATGAGGTCCAATACAAGAGATCTCTGGACATAGCTTATGCATATTCATATACATCTTCTATAGCTTATGCATATTCATATACATCTTCTATAGCTTATGCATATTCATATACATCTTCTATAGCTTATGCATATTCATATACATCTTCTATTTTATAGTTTTGATTTTGTACTGCTTGCATACCGTTTATATTTCTGTCCTCATTGTCTGCCTTTCCTGTTTGTTGTTGTTGTTTTGTTTATACTTGTCTTTATTAATTTTGTTATCATTTATTGACGATTTTTATGGGTTTGGTGAGACAATATTTATCTTTCTGCATGTACTGTGTTGTTTCTTGATGATGATGATGCTGCAAAGTGACATTTACAAATGTCATAGTCCTAGGGTTGCCCTATTTTTTTTGTTGAAAAAACAAGAGGACAAGTTGTTGGATTTTGTCCTGTGAAAGGGTCCATATTTAGGGGGTACCCCTTCCCATTGCTGGGGAGGGGACTGATTTTAAAGGGTACCTACATGAAAATGATACCAGATTTGAAGATAGCTGGCTCAATCTCAATGTAAGATGTTTGTAATTTGTGTATGACAAGCTAGTAATAGGTCTCGCAGTATCATCCATTGAACATGTCACTTACTTATTTCAGAGGAAATACTTTGCCTTTGAGAAATTAAACCAAAGTTTCATTATTCCTCCATTAGAATGGTTTTACTTTGAATTTGCTCTATTCAAGTTGAAGAGTGTTTGTTTTATAACTTTCATATTTGTCACTTCTGTTTGACTCTTCTCTTAAAGTACTTTTGTAAAATTGTCTATTATTTTATTGCCATTAATGTTTTAATAACTTCCTCTGTTGTCTATATCCTTTAAATTTCTTAGCATGAAGGAATCATTTTTGTCACAAATTTGGTCATTATTTTCAGCCAATAGTTTTTACCGATTTCAATAAACCATTTTCTTTTATGTGGGTTAACTTAATTGCATCCTTGCTATTAATCAATCAATCAAATTAATAATCTTTGAGTATAATTTCAGCAATGTAAAACAACAGTGTTTTCAACAATGGGAATAATCAGTGCATTTTCTCTCTTTATTGTTCATACCCACCAACAAGAAAGCTTAAAATTTGAAGATAAATTTGAAGATAAGACAGCCATTGCACATATATGGCAGAAGAAAAAAAAGAAAAACTCCACAATAGCCATATTACATACCTCTATGAGTATTTCATTTACATTGCTCCTTACCTGTCTTTTCATAACTATTGCATTCCTATCCCCCCCCCCCCTCCCTGTGAAACAATGTTTGCTTGGTATCTGTATCCTATACCTACCTCTCAACTGAA
>KN884918.1:23870-38330 GCA_000934455.1 Apostichopus parvimensis | reverse complement strand
AATATTAATTGTAGTCACTAACATGAAATAGTGGGAACGTAAAAAAAATATGCCAGTTTGTGTAAAATATGCACTGCTTGTTATGTGTGTGTAATTTGCTTAAACTTTTGTGCATAGACATTGGTGTTTAGGTAGGGTGGCCACTGGCATGACATAAAACTGCAGGACACATCAACATTTTGACGAGATAACAAGAAGACCTTGGCTTCTACTCGTCAACCTTCCATTAATGTACAAAAGCCAGTACACTTAAATTTAAGTAGTGTTTAAAAAAAAGTGTGATGGTGGTAAGGACTTCTCAAAACTTGAACACCAGTTGTCTTTATTAGAAATGCTAGACAAAAAGGCATTTTGTTGACAAGAAGGCATTTTGTTGAGAGGTCACGCCTGATGGAGGACAGTACTCTGAATAGCTGACCCTCCCTGTCTTGTGCCTGACTACTGGCTGCCCAATTTAGATGATTCAAATAACACAAAATAATAAACAAAGTAGTGTTTGTAGATGCATCAAGGATTTGCAACAAATAAGAGAAAAATTATATACAAATATATATTATATACAAATCATTTGAAGCTTTGCTCAAGCAGATAACTGTGAAATTAGTGGTCCATTTATTTATGGATATTTGTAGTTGTTAAAAGGGGCCAATGATGAGAATCAGTAGTATAGAAAAAAAAATTCTGTAATGTTTAAAAAATATATCCTTTAGTTGGTGGTGTTCATCTTCATGACATTTATGTGCAATTATATTATTATTTGGCTCAAAGTACAGAGTTAATTTTTTGTAAACATTCCAATTGGGGTTTGAATATGTAGTATATTTACTTGAAATTTATAGTTAGAGAATATGTCTAATACTCTAACAATGTGAAGTTTTATGTTTTCTATTTTTTTTCTTGTCTTATAATTGTATCGGTCTCAAACTCAAACAGAAAGTAATTATTGGGGATGAGGTCCAATACAAGAGATCTCTGGACATAGCTTATGCATATTCATATACATCTTCTATAGCTTATGCATATTCATATACATCTTCTATAGCTTATGCATATTCATATACATCTTCTATAGCTTATGCATATTCATATACATCTTCTATTTTATAGTTTTGATTTTGTACTGCTTGCATACCGTTTATATTTCTGTCCTCATTGTCTGCCTTTCCTGTTTGTTGTTGTTGTTTTGTTTATACTTGTCTTTATTAATTTTGTTATCATTTATTGACGATTTTTATGGGTTTGGTGAGACAATATTTATCTTTCTGCATGTACTGTGTTGTTTCTTGATGATGATGATGCTGCAAAGTGACATTTACAAATGTCATAGTCCTAGGGTTGCCCTATTTTTTTTGTTGAAAAAACAAGAGGACAAGTTGTTGGATTTTGTCCTGTGAAAGGGTCCATATTTAGGGGGTACCCCTTCCCATTGCTGGGGAGGGGACTGATTTTAAAGGGTACCTACATGAAAATGATACCAGATTTGAAGATAGCTGGCTCAATCTCAATGTAAGATGTTTGTAATTTGTGTATGACAAGCTAGTAATAGGTCTCGCAGTATCATCCATTGAACATGTCACTTACTTATTTCAGAGGAAATACTTTGCCTTTGAGAAATTAAACCAAAGTTTCATTATTCCTCCATTAGAATGGTTTTACTTTGAATTTGCTCTATTCAAGTTGAAGAGTGTTTGTTTTATAACTTTCATATTTGTCACTTCTGTTTGACTCTTCTCTTAAAGTACTTTTGTAAAATTGTCTATTATTTTATTGCCATTAATGTTTTAATAACTTCCTCTGTTGTCTATATCCTTTAAATTTCTTAGCATGAAGGAATCATTTTTGTCACAAATTTGGTCATTATTTTCAGCCAATAGTTTTTACCGATTTCAATAAACCATTTTCTTTTATGTGGGTTAACTTAATTGCATCCTTGCTAGTAATATCAGTCAATAAAATTAATCATCTACGAGCATAATTTCAGCAATGTTAAACAACAGTGTTTTCAACAATGGGAATAATCAGTGCATTTTCTCTCTTTATTGTTCATACCCATCAACAAGGAAGCTTAAAATTTGAAGATAAGACATCCATTGCACATATATGGCAGAATAATTTTTTTTTTCTTTAACTCACAATGGCCATAATACATACCTCTATGAATATTTCATTTACATTGCACCTTACCTGTCTTTTCATAACTATTGCATTCCTATCCTCCCCCTGTGAACCAATGTTTGCATAGTTTCTGTATCTTATACCTACCTCTCAACTGAATCTGAACTGAATCTGTCAACTGAAATGTTTAAGTCTTCTTTCTGTATTCTTCCAAGAATTTCCACTTCTCCTAAATTTGTTTCTGCTCACACTGTGACTAATTATAGCTTTTAGAAGTATGCCTTCTGTTTTAAGTGTCTTAGCGTGGAAGTAGTACTTACATGGTCATAGCATATTAAAGTTAATTCTATCTAATTGTCTTCAGACATTAAAGAAGTAAAGAACAAGGTATCGTTATGGTTACTATTAGTTTTGGTTTTATAAATTCATTGGGAATACTGCTAAACAGACTGTTTATCTATACAATTTCATTGCATTTTGTACTCTTTATTAATATTCTCAATGAGAGTAAATGGAAACTTTCTTGCACAAATAAGAAAGTGCTAAAACATAATATTTTGGATCAATCAATCCATCTTTTACTGTAGAGTTTACAAAAGCATAACATTGCACTCATGCAAATTATTGGTCACAACTATGCGTAGCGTATGCTAGGAGTTCGGAAATTGCAGTTCGACTTACCTATCTTCACTGGAACGTGTTTACAAAATCGAAAATATTTTATGACTATGGTCTGATTTTCATTTAAGATTGCAATGCTGAGATATGTCATAGCAAAACACTGATAGTTCAGTAGCTTTGAAAGCAAAACACTTAAATTTAAGTCTGTAGTTGGTTGTTTTATAGTTGTCAAAATCACACTGTTGCTTTAATTCCTTTGAACTTGTTGTGAGTTTGGTAATAATTAATGTTTGTGTCAATTTAATGATAGTAGAAATAAAGTCCTTACTTCAAACTTATTTTTAAGCTGTTTATGTTTATTTTTTTGTGGATTTGTCTTTGAAAAATGTGCTCTCTTGTGATATCATGGTAACATTTCACTTTGAAATCCTGGGAAGATCATGGATGGCTAATATACGAACAAGGGGAATTTCTTATCTGGAAAAATCTTTAAAGTTCTTGTAAAATGCAAACCAACCCTCATTTAGTCAATCAATGAATGTAAACCATACATCTGTCAATGATTTGGACAGACATTGCATTACAGAATGAGCTCAACCCCCCCCCCCCCTCCCAAGAAAATTGAAATTTTAAACATGTAGTTCTAAGTTTGTGCTCAGTTACACAAGACTGTTTACTTTACATTATCATTATGGGTAAAAGTAGGGACAGTATAGCCTTTCACACCCTGTAGGCAACTGATATCACACTTTTGTAAGACAACATGATGACCCAAGGACAATGAATTTTAAACCATGCATCTCTAACACATCAAACATCCTGGAGTAGGGGAGGGTTTGTTGGCAAAAGAAGTTTCAAGTATCCTCATGATAATCCATGGAATTAAGATGTCAGTGTTTGTTCATGAGGGCAAGCATAGGAGGCAGGGGGTGGGGGGCTGCAGCCCCCCAACCAAATATTTTTGTGAAAATTCGAGCATATGCTTAGAATTTTTCGGGCACCTACTGAAAGAAAAATAAATTGCAATGTGTTTTTCAATGGTAAAACATATTATTATTATCAATATTATTGTAACGACTTCCCGAAAAA
This sequence comes from Apostichopus parvimensis, assembly GCA_000934455.1. Taxonomy (NCBI): domain Eukaryota; kingdom Metazoa; phylum Echinodermata; class Holothuroidea; order Aspidochirotida; family Stichopodidae; genus Apostichopus; species Apostichopus parvimensis. The sequence continues at coordinate 34,505 of KN884918.1, read as the reverse complement.
TTCTAACTAATATGGAAGGGTAACAACACGGCACATGCGGATTGTAAGTAATTGGCACGCGATGTAATAACCGATGTATGCCTATATGATATGTACATTAACATGTTGAACGCGGGCAAGTCGTTACAGCCCCCCCCCCCCAATCAAATTGGGCTCCTATGCCTATGAGGGCAAGTCATGTTTAGAACCATCTCACAAATCCTAGTTATTTGGTGAATTTTTTATATGGTAATTTTCAGGTTATGCCTCAAAGCACTTGTATTGGTCCTTTGATACTATGACATGCAGTTCTATTAGATATGATTCTGAACTGTTCATAATGTCCATGTGAGTGCTCTGACGCGTGATCTTCAAGCACCATATATATATTAGTTACACGTAGAGTTCCTTATAAAGGAACCCATGCTTACAAGCATCGAAAAATCGTTTACGGCCAACTGGCTTTTAAATTCTACTTCAACTGACGTCTTTCGGCGTTCCTTACTAGCACTTCTAAAGTTAGAGGACACGTAGTCTGTCAACATTGTCTGGTTGGCAGCAGTCGACGTTCTATTGTTCTAACCGTGCACCTTGGTCGACTTAACTAAAAAACATCAAACAGGAGCTGTTTCGGTAAACGCAAAGAGGTAGGAATTTTAGAGAAGCTGAACCTTCCTTGATAAAACTGAACTACAGTTTAGCGACCGTGTGCACCATATAGCCTTTGCATATAATGCATATACTAACGTTACAATTATGGTTATCCTATGTGTAAGACCTATACAACTGTGCATTGAAGGAGGTGAATGGGGGTCACTTACATGTGCTTAAAATTTGTCATTTTGTCAGTCATTTCGTTGACGGGATTAGTAAACGAAGCACTGCAATGGTGTGCATTGAAGACCAAATTCCAAAGTAATTCTGTGTGTGTAAACAGTTTCATCACACATAAATTTATTGTGTATTGTATAGGCTACTGCAGAACAATCCAGAAATTAACGTTAAATTCTTGACATAGCTACTAATAGGCATGTCCTATACCATTCTTCATTCTTTTTACTAACGTTTACTGTGCAAGCAGTTTTACTTGACATTGTGTTCTTATTTCTAACAGATTCATCAAATAGATCTGTCTGAAAGATGGCAGAAGATTCCCCCGAGTTTAATTATAAAAGTAGTGACTTCATCAAACAGATAGAATGGACAGCTAATGCAGACAGTAAGGTGAGATAAAATATAGAACCTGCACAAAATATGCCTTTGTGCATTAATTATGATATTCTGGAGCTCACTAGATGTGCTGATTTTTGTTGATATCATTTGTATTGCATTATTTTCTGCAATTTATACTTTTCATTTCATTATTGATAGCTTGATACACTCCTGCAATCAAGATGGGCTGTAGCCAAAGGAAACGGTTATTTTCTCTATGATCTGGATCAACTCGAGAGTCGAGTTCTCTCTGGTCAGTATGGTTTCGTTTCTCAGGTATTGTGCATTTAGTGTGTATTCTAAATAGCATCAGAGTTTATTTATCATGTAAAGACTGTGCTTCAAGTTTACCTACTGGTGTATAACAGCTACCATCTTTTCTAAATCAAAGTGTATTTATCATTTGAGTACACAGCGTTATTTATTTAAATGCATATGTGGCACAGGGTATTGATCGAGGATTTTGTGCACACGGTAAAACAACAAATATCTGAATTATACAATTAGTACACATTTAGCTATCTTGACAATGTTAGAATTCTGAAGATAATCAGTTTTGATGTTTAGAAGAGAGATACTGATTGTACAAAAACACAACTTTTTTCAAATTTGTATTGTTTTCATATTTTTCTATTGTTTTTACGAGTCTTTGTGTATCCCTTCAATGGTTCTTTGCTCGAGATTTAGAATCATTGTAGCTAAGAAAGTGAGTGTCATACATGAAAGCCACAGCCTGTAAGGACGAAAACAATATGAAGTTGTTACCTGAGGCTGTGACATTTGGATCAGCCACAATGTGCTTCTTTCATTAAGCATTTCTAGATTGTAAGAGTTAAAATGCAAGCTATGTTAGTCCTTTATGTATTAAAAATTAGCAGCTAGCAAAGTCTTTAAAACAAAAGTATTTAATATTTTCATCTTGTAAAGCTTAATATGGGAAGAGCCAATCTAAGGAGGAAGCCCCAGGAAATGATGAGTCTTTCACAACCATTTGATAAGCAAAAATTTAACTTTACAAAAGTTAAGTCAAGAGAGGTGAGTTTTTTTTATGCATTTAATAGATTCATTGCATGTATGATGTAACACTTGTGGCAAAACCTTTACAAATTATGCACCTGATCAGAAAAGAAGATATATCGTTTTTCTTTGCATACAAAGTAGCTGAGAAAGTAAGAGTTGTACATGTAGCTAAGAAAGTGATTTTTGTAAATGTTCTTTAGTATTCCATGGATAAAGCTTATTATGATTGAGTGAGTAAATGCTTGCATGCTGTTACCCTTCCTCTAAAAACCTGAATGATGACTCCCAAAGATATGTTGGGTGTAAATGTTTTCAAGCAACATGATTATAAAACTTGATATGATTGTTTAGCTCTAGAAATGTCAGAAATGGGTGTGGTTTCCTGTTACCGCCGTCAATTTAAGGAACAATTACCAAAAAAAATTGAAAGTATTTTACAATTTATGTACAAGTTTACTCTTAAGATATTTTTATCCCTCCCCACCAAACTTTTAATTTTCTGACATTAAATTATCACTAAGAAGTAAGAAATGTTTTTATGTAAAAGCTGTTAAATATTGCTGATAGCCTTCTTCCTAAATGGAATTGTTAGAATTATAGAAATTTGGGTGTTTGGGATTGAAAAAGGTTATTTTGTACTCATTTTTTACAACTAAAATTATTTGCAGAATCTATGTCATTTAACATTTCTTTATTAAGGTTTTGATGGTGCTTCACAATGAAGATAGGAGATGCAAAGGCAAGATGGAAAGAGAAGATAAAGATGTTGTTCTGCTTAATGTTAGTCCAATAGAACACTGTAGTGTCCTGTTAGTTCCAAGTATTAACAGTGAATTACCTCAAATACTGACACAAGAAGCACTAGAGGTTGCCATAGAGATGACCATCCTCAGTGCCAGAAGGTATGGGAAAAAAACATATTAAATTTTTTAAATTTTTTTATTTGTCCGTTCGTTCGTCCGTCCGTTCAATCTTTCATTCAGTGAACAAGTTTTCAACATGCAAGATGGCATGAATAACAATTTAAAGAGTTCAAAGCATTGAATGTATGTATCTCTACAAATTTTCTAAGAAAGAAACTTTACCACTGTAGATTCTTATTAAGATGATTCCTTTAGATGACAATGTTTTCAGACAACCAATTTTGGTAACCTATGGGCTTTGGATAAACCACAAATCTGAATAAGGTTATCTTCATAACAACGATCATCCACAATTATGTATATGTTTCTTCATATAGCCTAGGTTCCACAATTATGTATATGTTTTGAAACCTAATAGTTTTTTGTTTGTATTTTACAGGAGCCTTCTAGTTGGATATAACAGTCTGTGTGCTTCAGCATCTGTTAATCATCTTCACTTTCATGCTTACTACTTAGAGCATAAACTAAGACTACAGTCAGAGGTAACATTCAGCTCTTCTGTCCTTCTCCAATTTAAGAATTCCCACTCCACTCCTACTCTATTCTTGCAATAGAACAACATGTAAAGTATGATAAATATCCATTGAAAATACAATAGTTTGATATTTATCCTAGACCTGATAAATGTTGACAGGCCTTTAACCTAATTTGCATTTAACATTTGTGGCGGGGAAGACTTATGTGGTTATCGATTAATTAGACTAATTACCAGCAAATTAAACTGTTTTTGGCAAGAAGAAGTACTTCATGTAACGTTCTCACTCAGGGAATAGTTTTTCCAGTGCTGTATTGCAAAATGCTGTGGAAATGGTCAAATTGCTATACTAGTCCAAATATGTATAGCAGTTGTATTACAATGGAACCACCTTGTTTTATAGCACACAGTTATCATAGCCTTAAGAACTGCTACACAAGGTAGCATACACCCATTAAAGGCCCCATTGACTTACACACTAAATCACAAAAGTATTGTGGTCTCTAAATCTAGATAGAAGTTCTCACTAGCTTAACGCTACCCATCACCGGATAGCTGACGAGTTTGCCTTCCATGGCACCGTCAATTTTCAGTATCATGACCATGAAGATTTTTTGGTATCTGAGCCTGAAGGTTTGGTCACTTATAAACAACCCCTTAACTCAGTAGTAAACAATTATCATAAGCTGCTCCTGGGAGGACAAAAGGGGTCTAAAATTACCTCAATTGACCCAATTTTTGCACCACATGTACTTCCATTCATGCTCTTTAACATGCCAGCCACAAAAAACAGATCCTGATTGATAACATATCATACTGATGTTTGCAAGATGTTTTAAAAAAACGTTGCATTTTGGCCCTTTTCGTGAAGGAGAACATCCAGACGGATTGATATAGACAATAATAGGAGTATGCCACCACAAACATTTGAAAAGCTAAATTATTCTCTGTCACTGAACAATGCACTAAGTTACTTGAGTTGAATTTCAGTGGAAAGTTTCTGTCTATTAGAGTTGGATGTATTAAAGTCATTTTGAAACCAACTGCTTTAATATATCTCTTGGTTTGATGTCACAAAGAATCTGCCGATTGTCTCTGCAGCCTACCAAGGAGCTATCTGGTCCGTGTCATGTGATGCTCTCCTGGCCTGTGCCTGGATTTGTCTTTCAGTTAGTAGAAGGTGACGTGATGACTCTCGCAAGGTACATATACACAATAATATTTATTGATCATTGATTGCAGAACTATTGTGACTGAGTTGTTGTTTTTGTCTTACCAGTCAAGTTTCTCACTACATGCAGAAGCTAAACCACAGGCTCAAATATATATGTGCCTTTTGATGTGGCTTTATATGCTCATATGCCGATTTCTTATTTTATTCATGTATTAAACTTTAACCAAGTATTTATGTCCCTGGGCTTGAGATAATGGGGAGGTGGTGGGTGGGGGAGGGGAGGTTAATTGGTGAGATGGATTAGTGTGGAGGGAGGTACAAATTGATATTTCTCAACATCTAGGGTATGACTGTAATATAATCCTTGCTTTCCTTTTTCGAAGGAATGTCTATAAAGTCGCAGAATATCTTCATAATAGAGAGATAGCTCACAATGTCTGTTTGACGAGAGGTAGCCGTTTAGGTGATGACACAGACTTCACTCATAACACACTGAGGGCTTTCATCTGGCCAAGAAGATCAGTTTATGGTAGGTATCTAACCTGTGATGTATGTAGGATTAAAAAGGTTGAGAGGGGAGGGGGAATTATGAGCAAATTCTAGATTCCGCTTGATTAAGGTAGGGGTTATGATTTACGTTTTGTGCTAATTCTTCCTTGTCTGAATGTAAAGAAGCCCTGACTGAATGTGTTTACCCGGACTAACAATTGAGGGGGTGGAGGGATGGGGGTGGCATGGCTCCCATAACCTGGATGTTGATTGTTCAGATTGTGCATCCATCCGATGTTTTGTAAAGCACATCATTCATTGCAATGTCTCACCTTTTCAATATGAATTTTTAAATATGAATAATCTATATTAGTGAGGTTTTTGATATGTTTAAAACTTTTTTTTCTATTTATAACCAGGAGTAAAGCCTGTTGATGCTTTCAACGTTGCCTTTTCAGAGCTGGCCGGACATCTTCCAATCATGAGTAAGTTTAATGTGGAATGTTTGTTATTACTTCGGACAAAAGCGTTCTTTGATTTATATGTAACTCTATGACAGGATTTATGTACAGACTGTAATTGGGGGAAACAGAGAGCTTGCATATATTTCTACAATAATATCCCACTAGTACCTGACTCATATTCCTCAGCTTAGAGTAGGGAAAAAAATCATTAGATAGAAAGGGTTGCTCTGTCAATACACAAGGGTAGGAAATATAGAAGGGATATTCAGGAGTCACTTTCATAAGTGGCGTATATGGTACTTTCGATGGACTTGGAATTTTACAATGCTTGTTGGTTATGACACATTTTTAGTGTTTTTTAATAGACATACAGGCTTATTGGGTTCTGGAGCGATGCAGTTTCGTGAAAGTAATACATTTCATGGCTGAGTTGCGGCACATAATGTATGAAGAAATGTTTTAATCATTACCATCATTTTAATTGTGATATAATGTAATAAAGAATGTGAAGTGAGAAAGAACAGCTCAGGAATATTGACTCAATATCTGTTATTATAGTGCAGTTAAATGTTATCATCTTACAGCACATGCTGCAGTATGAGAAGCATAAAATGCAAAGTTACTTGTGGATATTGGCAACTTCCGAGTGGATTTTTAATCAAGTTAGTGTGTATATGTCATTGAGTGTATACTGTACCAATATAAGAAGCTACATAGGAACAAGTTTGAATTGATTCAAATATTTATCTACATCTCTTACAACCCCTCTTTCACCTTTTGTTGTTTGTAGATGAGACTCAATTCCACAAATTTTCTGAAGAATCAGCAGTTGATGCTCTTCAGCAGGCTAAGTTACCTTCTGAGAAATTCCAATCTTTACAAAAAGATGTTTCTGATTTATTCATTGAATGACCAAATAGAATGATCTGCCAGTGTGGATTACGGTTCATGTTCCGTTAGAAACCAAGCTGATTTAAAAGGAGGAGTAATCTTTTACATTTCATATCAAGTCTATGCCATGAATAGAAATGATCAGCAACTTGCAGTAGCAGCTAAGAATTGAAGAAACTTTATTCTTTTGCAGAGCTCATCAATTTTTGTTCCCCTTTTTATGTCCTTCTTATACATTGCTGAAGTCATTTAGTCTTATGCAAATGTTACACTCATTGCAGCATGTGCAGACCTTGAAGTGTAATGTGTTTTCTTTATTTATTCATTATTTATGTTTATTTTTGTTAACAGAACTTGCGGTACTTGCAAACACGTTGTCCGTCAATATTGATCTTTAATATCTAGAACTGTAATAATACAAGAATTCATTAATCTCCTTTATGACAATGTCTTACACTGTCTGTTAGTCACTAAGTGTTTACAATGACTATGAAATAAAAGACAACAGAAACAGGTCAAAGTGAAAGTCATCTTGACATGACAAAAAACTTAAAAGAATAGTACAGAGGTTGCAATTGCCTCTAATATTCAGAAATACATCTCTTGTGGGGCAAAATGTCGCAGGAAGAGAGAAAGTAACTTTATTGCTGTTTATCCATGTCATTGGTGTATATCGTGAAAATATAAATTTGGCTAGTTTAGTCTATTTTTCACTCATTCCACAATCTTCCGAGATTCTGCAAACCACTTCACCTCATTCCATCATTTCATTTTAATTAGACATGTACGTACATCACTAGCTCGTAATTTTATGTGTTAAATCTGGCCAGATGGCGCTCTTCCACTTTTACATTCAAACTCAGATCGTGACAGGGGGATCTGTCGTATCATTACATAACCCTCATTTCAAGCTCACTTTATTGCCTTTCAATTTGCACCATCTTCCATTGTCTTTCATGCACATTCCAATTACTGCCTGCCTGTCCATAAATTTAGAACTGGAAGAGAACCAGTTAGAGCTGTCCTGGGTGCTTAGGGGAGGGGAAGGGGGCATCAGCGAGTGTTTCTTTTCTCATTTTCTTTAAAATAAGTCTAATTATGTTGTATTTTATATTTTATATTATATTTGAAGTATGGAGCTATGAGTAATATGATATTAGCAAAGAACTTGAACTCTTCTGTTACTTTTTTTTTGTTGGTGAAGCCCAGCAGCTGTGGCATTGTTACACTTCTTTAGAAATGCAAATTTTTTCATACTTTTTATTTGCAGATGTTTGTACTAGCTTTTCCAAGAATTATCATTCTAATTGTTTTATATTTATTTGTATATCATCTTTGTGAAATTTATGTGTGGTTGTATTAAAATATTTTGATATTTTATATATATAGTTTGTGATGAGAGTAAGGCTGAAGCCCTCTTTTCTCCTAATCATGCAACTCTTTCATATATAGTACTAGGCTGATATCATTTATTTTTTAGTCATTAAGATATATGTATGTATATACCTGGTCCAAAACTGTTCTTTTAATATTTTAAAGTAAATAATAAATTATATAAAGAATAAATTTCTTGCCTCAGTTATTACTGTTTTTCACTCTATCACAAATTGTTATTGTTTGTGTTAAACTTATACATGTTGTAACCACAGAACGTTACTCCTACCTTCAACTTCTCCTGATCACTCATCCATCATCCACCTTAGCCCCCCCCCCCTTCCTCACCTAAGCCGACTCTTCATCCACCTTAGCCCACCCCCTTCATCTAGCCCCTTCATCCACCTTAGCCCCACCCCCTTCATCCACCTTAGCCCCACCCCTTCATCTAGCCCCTTCATCCACCTTAGCCCCACCCCCTTCATCCACCTTAGCCCCACCTCCTCCCATAATCTCTACTATCCCTCTCTTCCTATGAGGAGGAGAGAGCATGACATGACTGCACAATAATCACGCCACGACTATGCAGCAGGGTATTGTCATATTAACTTAAAATATCTCCAGCTTTATCTAATTTTCACATTTTGAGATGAATATGTATGGCATTAGCAATTAAGGCAAAGTGCAAATTTTCTGCCATTGGCTGGTTTACAGAACCCCATTGATGTGACCCATTTATAACATCAGAGCAATGTTTTCTCATATTTAGCAACCCTCCCCCCCCCCCCCAGATATGAGTTTCTTGAAAATGTGGTACAAACAGAAACATCTGGAAGTGGTAGATAGCGTGTGTCTTTTACGACTGGTTTTCGACATTTTAGTGGAGTATGGCTCCGATTAGAGCAACGGACGTATTTCGGGGAAATTCTCGTGGTTGTCTGAAGGAAGAAATACTGTCGGGGCAATGTTCCATCCAGGTTCATGTTTGTCTGGGAAATCGCAGATTTTTGTTGGGTAAGAACGACAGCACCTCCAGTCGTCGGACATTATAGTAATGTTTTTTTTTTTACGGAGAAGTTAATACACTTGTATCCGTAAACCCAAACGAACCCTTTGAAATTGAAGCGTTTTGTTGGATCCATTTCTACCGTACTGATTGTCCTAGTTTGACAGTTCCTCAAATATTTATGTAAAATGACGATATTTGTACCATATAAGTGTGGCTCCAATATGCTACATCGTAACCAGATTGGACTGGCACACGCATCTGAAATTGACCAGTATTTAGTTGTTGTCCAAATCAAGTCTACGGTTTTTCTTTTAACATGAATATTCCTGTCATTGTGATTTTTGGCAAATGGATACTAGTTTTCATTTCGCGTGTACTTTTCTTTTGCACTGACTTATGTTCATTACTGTACCTGACTTTGTTAAACTATCGTACTTACATTGGCAGAGAATTAGTAACAACACGAAACGGATAAAGATATTTGATAGTTGTTCTTTGAGGTATCCCTTAGATGAGCTTGTGTATCAGACATATGCACCCAATTTTTTGATTACGTAATATCCGTAAACGTAAACACATGTTGTGGCAAGATTGTATTTAAACTAATCTAACCTGGTGGAAAATGAGTGCTTAAGCTTCTTAACCTCAGTGAGGACTGCGTATGAATGTAGTAGACGATATTCACTAAAATATGGTTGTCAAAAAATCATAGGCTTTACTGAATATTCGTTACCTTACGAAAAATTCTCCGATCGTTTCATATTTTACTGGCTAATTAACAAGGCCTACCTTAGCCTTAGGCATAGTCTAGGCCCACTGGTGCTATAGCCAAGGCCTACCGCCGAATCGTTCCAAGTTGAAATAATCAATTCAAGGGATATCAAACCTAAGCTTCTCAGTTACAGTAAGACTGCAGTGTAATTGTATGCGTGACTTTCGAAAACAGGAGATCAATGGCCAACAACGGAGTGGAAGATGTCATAAATCACAGTCTGCCCATAGTAAAGGTAAGATTTGCAAGGCAGTTCTAAATAACACAGCACCGGGGCTTTGAAGTTTGAGCTCAGACCTACAGTGGTGGAATGGATAATTTATGCCATATCTAATGTCATATTACTTGTTACTGTTAGGCTAAAGCAAAACATCAAAGTACATATTTCAAAATCATTAAGCAAATATCTCATTGGGCTAAGCCAATTTTTCTTACAATCAAATTGCTCCAATATCAGCTTTTGAGGTTATCCGTCGACGACTATACCTGTTAACATCAAATTCAGCCTTGTAAATAAATACCCACAAATACGTCAACTGATTACTTGGTATTCCCTCCATCACTTTGGAGGTACTGTAATGAACTAAAATAGTAGTAGGCCTATGGTCCACCCAAAATGGAATTTTACTGGCCTAAAGCTGGTGTTCTTTTTCACCAAACCTATATTTACATCTCTCCTACAGTGTACATATATTGATCATTCCCTGCTAATTTTGGTACATTTTCCTGCAAACCAAGTGTAGCATGGACATGGACAATTCCGGACACCTAAGCCTTAAAACACCCCAAAACTATATCTTCTGGTATAAATCACCTGAAAATATACTTGATATGGTGGGAGAAGTGTGTTATA
>KN884918.1:0-23820 GCA_000934455.1 Apostichopus parvimensis | reverse complement strand
TTTTATTGACAAATATGTAAGTATTTACTTGCACACGGGTCATTTCGTACTTTTTGGTGAAATTTGGCTCTTCCTGTAGGTTGTCATGGTGAAATCGTTCATTTCTTAGGGGTGTCCGAAATTGGCAGTGTTCCGAAATTAGCAATACTGACTATACTGTCTGGACAGCCAAAACATAAGACCTGGTGTTCCAAGGGACAATTTAGTCAATTTATGTGATACATCCCGGAAGGAACAAAACTTTAAAGACAAAAACATTTATCTTTGTGGTTTTAATGTAAAAATTATTTCTTATTGGTTTTTATTAAGCTTTAACAAAGTTTGCTAAAAATAACTGCATAAGAGGGTTGCAGGTGCTGAAAGACGTCAGCTATCAGATGGAATTGGTCAATGACATGGGCAGGATTTCAAAGATTGTAGGTAGGCAGGGGTGGGGGGGGAGTCCTAAATTCTACTGTCCGAATAAGATACCTGGGGCATTTATGGAAGGGGCCACAGATTCTTTCTCATCTAGCTGTTGGTTCATTAAATTTTCAAGCCAGTTGTGACCCGTCTTTTTGCAACAGGTGGAAAAAGACAAGCGTATCTGCTACAGTACTAAGGATTTTGTTCTTCACTCAGAATGGGGGACAGAAAACAATAGTAAGGTAAGAAATGTACATGACCTTTACCCCACATGTAGAAGAATATAAGAAAACCATTTCAAAATTGATTATCTCAATCGATGAATTTCAGTTAATTTTCTGTGGCAGAAAATATTAACAGTTGATGATGATGATGATTTTTTAATTTTTAATTTTTTTGTTTTTGGAAACTTTATATGGTCTACTAAATATTATATAAATGTTGTAAAAGGCTGACATCTTAGAAAGTCTTCCAATATTCTGGGTGGTATGATAGTATTTCTAGAATTGCTTGTTTTGAAATCTTATTGAGTGATGATAGGATAACAGTGGCTAAGACAAAATTTGGTTAATTCCATAGAACAAAGGAGAAGATTAATTTAAAGCTTGCTTATTATACATCATTATTAGAGCTATGGTGCAAACTATCTGCAATTCCTCCCTGGAGTGATTGTTTTCTATCTTATTTTGAATAATAATCACCAGTTTTAGTAAAAAATTGGTCCCCAAATTCAAGAGACTGCTTTCCGTGATAGTGAGAATGAGATGCCTTAGACATCAGATACGAAGAAAACAAAATAAACATCTTGCATAAGACACTACATTCCTTTTTTCTTATATACTGTGTCCTTGTTTGGCCTTTTTTTCTTTCTTTTTCCTTTTTCTTTCCTATTAAATATTGTTTAACTTCCTTTAATGGTTGATAGTTTGATCAAGCCCTGCAGGACTCCTGGGACAGAGCCAAGAATGGCGGACATTTCCGCTATGACTTGGGAGATCTCACCACAAGGATTCTACCAGGAGAATATGGATTTGTTGCTCAAGTAAGTGGCTGACCGTTATTACCATAAGTTTACTAATTAATGCCATCTTAGAGTCTTGAGTAGGAGTTAATTCACAGAATTTACGTAGAAGTTACAATGCCTGTGTCAGTTACCTGAAAGTACAATGTTTGGATGCTTCAACTCACTCAAACAAATTCTATTAACACACACAAGCCAAAATTCTGTATTAGAGTTGTTAATATAATAAATGCAATCAAAACACTGGCTGTGTTTTTCTCACAGCCTGTATAAAAAGTACTAGCATCAATTATGTAGTTGAGAATATTGCGTTCCTTTTGAATGGACATTTTCTCTTTTGAAATGCTGTAGACTGGGAGATTATATAATCAGGTACAGGGAAGGCAGACTTAGGCCACATTTATATCATGGATCAGCAAATTGTTAAGCATTAACTTGATTTTGGACCCTTGCTTAGACCTTGTTAGGCTTGTTATCATACCCCAACCTGCCCCCCCTGCAATCAAAGAAGAGTGAGTTGAGGTTTCTTTACTAGAAAAAGAGGCGCGAAATCATAAACGGTGTGATATGCAGCAGTGCAGCACTAATGCCTACTACTATTGTGTCAAATTAGGAGAGTAACAAGCAACAACTAAAGTTAAAGGTCACTGCCGATCCTTGGTCAACCCCGATATGCGTTTGCAATACAAATTTAACACAGAGTGCATGGTCTGATCAGCCCTCTGTCCTAGTTTAACGCTGGGTTCAGATCGAGGGGTCTGATCAAATTTTAACACGAAGCACTGGGTTCAACAAAGTGCTCACAGTCTAATGGAAAGGGGCCTCGATACTTAAGCAAAACAAGTCTGCAGTTTCAAACCATGTGAATCGTATTGTACTTGCAAGTAATTCCTGGCAATACTTTGGCATAGTATGATGATTAGTAATACGTTACAATAGATGGAAGGAACATTTTAATAATGTAAACTGTTTGGTTATGGATGTATAAAGTTCAGCTATTTCTATGAAAGAAGCTTAGATTATCCTACTGTATTTTACACAAATAACTGCTCAGGAAGCATTTCTCTGTGATTAATATAAACAAATGAGTCAGAATTAGTGTGATGGTTCAAAGCAATGTGTTACGCAATGACTTCTTTGGTTCTTTTTTGGTTTTGTATAGTTGAATACAAAGAGGGCAACACACAGGCGGAAACCACAGGAAATGAGGAGTCTAGCTCAACCTTTTAATCCTAAGAATTTTAATTTTACCAAAGTCAAACCTGGAGAGGTAAATCTTGGTTTATTTTCAATTCTTTTAATATTTACAAGATAATCTCTTACGAGTAACGACACGTATCAAGTTATATTGTGGTCCGTTGCTGTCACTAATGCTTTAAGAATAATAATAATAATATTATTGTGTGACAGCTGTCACATCCTGTGACTAAACTTTCCAGACTAATGTGAGAATGTGTTAGTTAGGTAGTTCAGTTACATTATTATTAGACAAAGTATATTTTATATGCTACAGTACAAGTCATGATATTTTGGTTAGTTTATTGAATATTGATCAAATGTATGGTTTCGGTGATATTCTAATGTTATCTCCTCAAACCTAATAATAGGATATATACATGCTTTCGTGTAATGTCATTCTGTATCTTTTCTGTTATCTATGAGAGAAATGTATTAGTTAACCAAGGCCTACAAACTCTTATGGGGAAGTAGTTTCTATGGCTTGCTGAATTTGCATACAAGCATCAGGGCATGAGATAGAAGTCGTTCTTGTGAAGATCTCTCATCATTGGGTAGAAACCTTCATAATGTTTATGGGAAACTTTGCACACTGAACTGGTGTGAATCAGTAGGCAGTGGAATGTGTCATTTTGATAAAAAAAAAGGATGACCAGGAGCTGAAGGAAAACAAGGAGAAAGAGACTGGTTAAAAAAATGGTCATTTTAGTGATACACTTATTTCTCTCAATCCTCCTTTGACAGATTTTAATGGAAATATCCAAGACTGTTAACAATGAGGAGGAGAGCCAGGGTCAGGACGTTAGCAAGCATGTGGTTGTTATTAACGTCAGCCCTTTAGAATATTGTAGTATTCTGTTGGTTCCTGACATCAACCTTCATCTACCTCAGGCTTTGACCCTCGACGCACTTGTAGTAGGCATCGAGATGATACTTCTAAGTGCCACCAGGTACACTTTGATTCTCTTCTTGGGTGATATAGAATACTGAACTATTATGAGCTGACAAGAAGGATTTATAAACCTCAGATTCTCCCTCCCTCACTCACTGCCTACCTCCAGTTATAATGATAGCAAAACTTACCCTACCCACCCTAACATCCCCATCCACTATCATCCCCACCAGGAAGCAACCCACCCCATCAAGCTCCCCACACCATCATCCAAACCCCACCATCTCCATCTCCACTCCCACCCCAGACACCATCTCTGCTCCACACCAGCCATCACCTATTGCTTGCCCACAGTACCGAGAGTTAAGGTAATGCAAGAGAAATATTTGCTTATTGGTCTTAAAAATTATCCACTTTTCATGGTTCTTTTGCATCCATGGTTGTCGTTTTTATTCTTTTCAGGAGTTTCAGGGTAGGATGGAATGGTCTTTGTGCTCTGGCTTCTGTTAATCATTTACATTTTCATGCCTATTACTTGGACTATCAGCTCAGAATTGAGACAGAGGTATGTAAAGAAAGCTCTCTCCGACCTTCACAAGTATTATTAAACATTTCACTTTATAACTGTCACTCAGGATTTAGTTAAGAATCTATCAACTAAAGAGAAGTGAAAAGAACAGAGAACAAAGAAGAAAACAGTGCAAGTGGGGACATATTTTTAATGGTATATGCACCTTCCTTTATACATATGTGTAGTTGGAAACTTGAAATTGGCGTTATTATTGTAGACACCAGTTTATATATATTTATTTTTCTCATTTGTTTCATGGGCAGTTAAGGTTCCTTTGGAGTGAAAACTTTGGAATTGTGCGTCACTGTTGTTGATGTATCTTAGTGATATCATCACACTAAAAATTATAATTTCCATATTTATGTCCTTGATTAATTGTTAACTTTGTCCATTCTCATAATTTATTTAATTGAATTGATTGAATGTTTGAGTGGTTTATTTCTATCGTGCCTTCATTAGCCAACACAACAGCTGATTGGTCCATGCCATATCCTACCATCGTGGCCGGTGCCAGGATTTGTCTTTCAACTAAAAGATGGTGATGTTAGCTCTCTAGCAAGGTATTTTCATTTTCAAGATTTGAGTGTACAAACCAACTGACTGTTTTTACTTGCTTAATAGATTTTTACCTATGACTATCATATGAAGCTATGAGCGACTGATCAGTAAAACTTCATCACATGTTCCTATAGTTTGCATAATGGCAAGGAATGACAAAATTACACAATTTAAACTTGTATGCTCTGTGGTTTTCTGTTTACTATATCCTGCATTAACATACAGTGTTAAGAATTGAAAACCTTGCACACAGTTGAGCCTAACAAGGCATGCCCTTTAAATATTCTGATTTTCTGCCTCTCATTAGGAACGTTCATACCGTCGCAAGATACTTCCATGAAAATGAGGTAGCTCATAATGTGTTTATGATGAGGGGTGCTGAGCTTGGCGACAAGACTACTCCAGAATCAACGACCCTGAGGGTGTTCATTTGGCCAAGAAAGCCAGTTTATGGTGAGGACTCTGCCATTCAGCTACTCAGTGAGTAGTCAAAACTACCATAATTTAAATAAAATGATTTTAACATCTTAAATTTATATATATTGCACACTGGTGGCATGACTATCAGTTTAATTGTAGCTGGGTTACAGATACAAATAATAACGAGTGAAAGTGAATCCACTGTGAAGGGCATGAACAAACAGCACAAGTTTTCCCAATGATGTACTTTGCATACAGTGTCTGTTGGATAGTCAAGAGTTTATAGATGATGAAAACTGCTGAAGGCAGAATTCCATTTTGTCCTTAACAATGTAATATGCTTCATGGTTCTTGCTTAGTGTTCGCACTGGGAATAGTAACTTCAGACCTGGGTTTCTATGCTAAAATGGTTGGGCACCACATGCTGGCAGTGGCTGGACAGTCATCCAATGTTAGGTATCTTTTAAGTTTAAGAGCATCCATGAGTTTTGGAATATTCCAGTACACACATATGCGAAACAAATGCGAAACGAAACAAACAACAAGAGATTTTAAACTTTACAGGATAAAAGTAAACTGTTAAAGCATCGGGAGACCTGTTTCTATAGTTTCATAACGGCAACATATTTACAACTTATACCTTTTTTCTAATTCATGCATGCCAATGTTGATTTTGTATGCACAAGGACTGATAACTTAAACTAAACATTTATACTTTTCCATCCCGACATATATCTATTCGTATATCGTATATCTATATTTTTTATATATTTCACTTCCCAAGGTGTCAAAGATGTAGATGCCTTTAATGTGGCTTTTTGTGAGATTGGTGGACACATTCCTGTCAAAAGTAAGTCATTTTTAGCAGTTATTATCTCCTTAGATATAAATTGCCATTTCTCTATAGTTCAAATAAAAATTAAAAAAAGGGAATTTCATTTTCCCTCCACTGTGTGCAGCCTCATTAGTGTAAAATGCCACAAATAAAGGGATAAATATGAATCAGTATTCAATTTTTACTCAGCAATCATCTGTGAGCTTTCACTGCCATGTTAAATTATGGAAGTTTATTTGATTGATCGATTGATTAATTGATTGAACATATTGGTGTATTGACACTTTTAAATCCCTGTATTGTTCAAGGATTTGAAAAATTCAGGAAGATAATTGCTTATATGTTGCAAGGATAGACTGGAAAAATACTCCCATAATTACTAATTTAGTTCTCTTTTTGATCCCTGTTTGATGTTTGATCTGTCTCAGACTTTCAGCCTCTCAATGCATTGTCCCCTCCTCCTAGAGATGATGATGAGGATGTTATTCAGCTATCCTCTGTATTTGGTATCTCTCCTTCCACCATTCATATTTATCTATCTATCCATACAATGTGATTGATTATTAAACGTTGTTAATATTGCATAAAATTGTTTAAAACAATTAACATTTCTGGATCATTTTCTTTTATCTTAAGTACTGCTCCTGGTTCCAATTTGAAATATCTTTATTTTATGTTATCTGGTGTAGGTCGAAGTATATTTGGGAGATATATTTTAAAAGTAAGTGGGTCTGGCCTTTCAATCCTATTTTGGGAGATAATCAATTGGTATGTTTTAATTATCACTAGAGATGGCACCATGCTCATTTCATCATCAGCTCTGTTTGTATGAATATTGTGGGGGTTTGTTTTTTCAACTTAAGTTATTTTTTTCTTGTTGTATTTCTTCATAAACTACTTTTACAACCATGTTACAGATGCAGATTCCTTCCCTTTGTTGACTGACCAATCAGCTGTGGAGGTTATGGAGAAGGTCCAGCTACCATCTGAAAATTTTGCTCTGATCCAAAAGGATATTTTTCAACTGTTTCAATGATTTAGTTTATTATGAATGCTTTATAATGCAAAACAAAAAGCGAATTTGATAAACAGCTAATAAACCTACTGCCATTTACAACTGAAATTTGGTGTCCAAGTATTTGGGTCACCCCAAATTAAACACTTTGTCACACATTTTTTTACCACACAGTTTATATGAGGATTGAGAAACTAGTATCATTACCTGAACAATTTAACCTAGGTCATATTCGTATTGAATTCAACATGTTAGTAAGGTTTTATTGAATGTCGGATATCATAGTAAAACATTTACCTCTCTCCTTTTTAGAAGTATTCTACAAAACTTTAATTTTTTTAAAGTTTTACTATCACTTCAGTCAAGTTTAATATGTGTGATATTGAATTTTGTGAAAATTACATTTCATTCCAAAGTTATACACCTCATTCCAACAAGCTTCATTCATTCATTTTTTACTCTAGTAACTTTTGCATTGCTATGTAAAAGAAATTCTAGTTGCCACTAGTAGTTAGCCTAGGCATGGATACATACACTGCAAAAGTATGGAAAGTGTCATTGAAAGTCACACACCTCCGCGATGCATTTTGTTACACTAATACTTGAAACTAATAAACTGTCCATGTTTTGTGTTTGCGGGTTCATATCGTGGGAAGCATTAGTTTGCAAACACAACTGGCAGCAATATGATATTAAAAGATGAGTAATGATTCTGTCAGATATTAGAATATTGAGCCCAAGTGTGTTTTTTTTTATCACTAAAGGAATGAATGAATGTTTTCATCCTTCGCATTGTTCACCATTAAAGGTTGTTCCTTTATATCGTAATGATCCATTTTAACTTCCAATGTACAATTTTAAGCTTCACAGAGGGATGGATCCCAAGAATGGAGTAGATTGTTGTTGTTTTTAATACAATTATAGATCCTTTAATGCAGCTGTTTGGTTTTCATTACTAAAATTGCAAAAAATTGTTTTAATATATCTGTATAAGTTTCTAGCTAAGGTAGTTAAATCTCCTGCATGAATCCATTGAAGTATTTCTTCTCATCAAAATGGTGCAAATAGCTGATATTTGATAGTCCACCAGTGAATCCAGAAAGGGGGAACCAGGGGCCATCTTTTGAAAATTGTTTGGCATTAATAATAAGCTGCAAACATAGGGGCCAGGGGTTCCAAATGAATTTTTAATGCAGGCCAGAGAGTAATATTGGTTGGGTGTGGCCAGGGAGAACCAGAATCTCATTACATAACAGTTTGGAATTATACTTCAGATATTCCATCTACAAGACATATAACGTTTATTTATTTATATATTTGAAATATTTATATATTGATTTTTTACAACACAGAAAAGAATGATATATATCACAAACTTGTTTTTTTTTCTTTATTGTCTTTCTGAGTTATTTTGTACCTACTAAACTTTTTCCATATGCAGTTATCCACATATAGTATTTCATTTACAGTATATCATTTACAGTGTGGTTCCTACGGTGCTTAACACCATCTTAGTCTATCTTAACTTTACATATTGTGCTTTGCATTTTTAGCTTTGCAGATACACATTATAGTCCCAAAATGTCAAAGTTTATCTCCTTCCACAAAATCAACCAAAAAACAATTAAAGTGGCTACAATCTATATAACACATCCCTTATTTTATTGTTAAAGATTTCTTTTTTACTGCATTTGTAAAGCAACTTTTAATTTCTCAATTTGGGAAATTTCAGTAAGCCAAATGCAATTTTGTTTCATAATTTTATAACAATGAATCTCAAGTTGGGTAGAATTTGAACAAACGTGCAAGAAGTCCACTTTAATAGCTGGTGCATAAACTAATGGAGGTTTACATATGTATACATAAGCATCTGTCCTACATTCAACTGAAGATTTTAATTTGGTGAGGTAATTGAAAGCACTGTATTACTTTCCTACCTGGTCCAATACATGCCAGAACTGCTATTCACTTTTCAGCATGAACAAAATACCCCAAAACCATAAGAAAGAGTCGTGTGCATGAATTAAAAGAACAATAGCAATGCATCATCAACCATCTCAAGGTATAAAACAGCCTGGTCACATGACACAAAATAGCCTGGTCACATGATATAAAACAGCCTGCTGTGTAAGGGGGATGAAATGTTCCCATCCCCCCCCCCCCCCCCATTGTCATTCAGGGGAAAGGTTCAGTCGGGTGACACTTTACACTCGGCTGGGTAAGGGTTAAATCACTGCCACGAGTGTAGACTCCTTTTTCAACGACGCAGTGAAAACCAAACAGTATATGTTAGCACAATTTTGCGTTTAGAGCTATTGAAAATCTAACTTTAACCTAACGTCCTCTAAGTGGGAGTCTGATTCAAATTCACCTGGGCCACTACCTCTTTTATAAAATCCTTCATTTGCCTCTGGACCTTCCATATAGGTTCAGCGCCTACCTAAATCAGTCGCGGGAATTTAGAATCCTCCACCTACCCCACCCCCAACCTTTGAAATCCTTTGCATGCCACTGATTTTGGGCACATGATAAGGAAATTTCTATAAGAAGATTGCTAAATTTGGCAGTTCAGAATGAATCTCTTGCTTTTCTAATGGGAGATATTGATTACTTTTGCTCCAGCAACCCTCTTTCATGCAAATAATAAAGGAATTTAACAAAACATAATCATAATTCGAACATGGGCTGTTACTCGTTGGAAAATGGAACTTTCACAACAGCTGATAAACTTTTCCTATGACTAAATATTTTACAACTTTTCCAGCCTTAAGAACTCCAAAACAACAGTTATTTTTTAACCCCCCCCCCCAAAAAAAAATAATACTTAATGCATTTTGGTCAGAGGTCAATAAAACAGTATGTGAATTATCAACCATCTTTCATTCAAGATATGAATGAAACAGGTGGTTTAAAATAAATTCCAGAATTAATTAATATTGTTTTAAGTCTAATTCCAGTGCTTATTGTGATTAATTCTTCACTATATAAAAATAGAAGTATTGAGGTTATCTGAGTATTGAAGTAGATAAAAGTATTCATATCAAGTTTAAGCAAGGTCTTTCGCAAGTGTATAGTATACACACACTAGCAGACAATATTAGGAGATGGTAACAATGTTGTCTGCCTTCAAATTATACACTCACAGTCAAATGACATGGCTAATTGAGTGGCAATGGTGATGCTCCAGGATATGGGTTCCATATTAATTTTCTCCAAGGTCCAGTTAGAAACATCACAGGAGCAAAAGGCCAGGGAGAACCAAACTCTCACTACCCCTATATGGATGAGTAGTCAGGGTAGGCCAGTAGGGTGCTCACTACCCCTAGATGGATCAGTAGTCAGGGTAGGCCAGTAGGGTGCTCACTACCCCTAGATGGATCATTAGCCAGGGTAGGCCAGTAAGGTGCTCACTACCCCTAGATGGATCAGTAGCCAGGGTAGGCCAGTAGGGTGCTCACTACCCCTAGATAGATCAATAGCCAGGGTAGGCCAGAAGGGTGCTCACTACCCCTAGATGGATCAGTAGCCAGGGTAGGCCAGTAGGGTACTCACTACCCCTAGATGGATCATTAGCCAGGGTAGGCAAGTAGGGTGCTCACTACCCCTAGATGGATCAGTAGCCAGGGTAGGCCAGTAGGGTGCTCACTACCCCTAGATGGATCAGTAGCCAGGGTAGGCCAGTAGGGTGCTCACTACCCCTAGATTGATCAGTAGCTAGGGTAGGCCAGTAGGGTGCTCGGGCTGGCATCGCTGATTGAGAACCCCTGCTCTAGGATGAACATGTAAAGTTGTAAACCAACACCAAACACATTCATTTTTGATTATATTCCCCCAGAAAATAATGTCCTGTTACATTAAAGAGGTCGTCACCGCAGTAAATATGCTATTATATATAAAGTAAACTCATATTCACAACTTCAAACAGCATTTTCTCTCAGGTTCGATTCATTTCTGCACATCAATGAGTCACCTTTTCATCTCCTTTTATAATCTAGAGGTCATAGCCTCCTACGAAGTACTCTTTTAAGAAGTTATTAGCTACATATTTTAGTACAAAATTGATGACTTTTCACATAGAGGAAGCAGCAAACCGAGTACTGTCTCGAAGAGACTAATTGTTCCTTAGTTGATTAGTACAGTAGATAAAAACCGGAAAAACCATATTATATCATAAATAATACTGTGTTTAACTTTCCATTAACAAACTCCTTCCATGGTGCTCAAGGGTCACCTGCTGGTGCATAGCCCTCGTGGGCAGAGGGATAACAAGCCCCTCTCTTCTCATAAGTGTCCCTAATGAAGATGTTGGATTCACCAGCTTCTTCTGATCTCTACCAGCTGTCTCAAGGTGTAGTGTTCCTAAATGTTACCTAGAATATCCTGCAGTGACAGCTGATCTTTTAAAGTCTGTTATGAATTCCTCCATGAATGTTCTGTGAACGATTTCAAATGTTACAGTCAAGATATTAGTGCTTAGCTACCAAAAAATTACCACATCTCACTTTTCACAAAAATAGAAGAGTTTTGGGTTTCATTTTGTAATATCCCAATTTGAGTCTTTTGTTTAATATTTCAATACACAAAGAGAGGAATGTAACAACAGAGAGTTAGGATGGAGCATTTTCTTAATATCTATTTTAAATGCATGGCGCTCAACAATCTCTACCCTCCCCTCAGCATCATACCTCCACCCCCTCTCCCCCTTCTTCCTACCTCCATCCCCTGTCCCCCTTCATCCTAACTCCATCCCCTGTGCCCTTTCTCCTTACATTACAAACAAGCCTTGTACACATGTTTGTTCTTGTTGCTATTTCTGTACCAAAGCAGCTAAGACTGAAGTACTGGCTGTCATCACCCTCTAAACACCTCCGCCACCCTCACATCCAATGAGAAACAAAATTCACTATTTCACGAGGACGATACAGGTAGTCTCTCCTCACATCATCACTGCCCCCCCCCCCTGGTGCCTCCCCCTCACCATTAAAACAATGAACTCACTTTGCTCTTACTGCCATTTCATTGCCAGTCCATCTAGGACTATACGGGTAGTCTTTCACAGTTTGGTTGAACGGTCGGCCAGTCGAGGTGGTATGGTACACAGACTGAAACACAAACTCTGGCTGATCTTTAGGAAAGTACGGTGGAATATGAACTGCAGAAGAGAAAAGAACGTCCAATTGTACCATTAGATGGTAGTTTCTCATGCATTATGAATTCTGTACCGAACAACTTGTGAAACTATCACAAGTATTTGTAGAACTAAAACACTTAAATCTCAAGGCAGCGTGTCGTATTTACAAAGCGATTTCAATCAAAATATATTTATAAGAATATGTCAACACAAGCCCATATATAGTAATATTTGGACTACGATGCTACAAAATGCCCAAGGATCGGGTGAAAAGTGACCTTGTCTTACTTCTGTAATAAAATGTAACCAACTGCTTTAAAGATAGAAGGAAAAAATAATTATCCATTTAACAAGGTGATCATGTTGCTAGCCTTACTTGTATCACTTGTAGAAAATACTCCCATTTATTGATATCGTGAAGAAGCACATTGATACTTGCATCTAACGAATTTGTTAAATTGTTCATATTGACATACAAAACTTTGATTGAACTGGACGCTTCTGTTCTCAACATGAGATGAGATGCTACAAATGCATAAATTCTCAGCAGAGGTGGTGGGCTGAGGAAGGGGGATGGGGAAGGTGATGGATTATGTAAAGCCCCCCCCCCCAACCCTATCTCTTTCATTGCACCAGGATAGACACATAATAAATACTCACCATGTAACAGAAAATGAAAATCTTGGTTTTCAAACAGAAATGATATCTGCTCAAAGCTTTCTGCGTCGTACTCCAAGACGGACCTGATGAGAGATGATGTAAACAGAAGTGAAATAAAAGAACTAGAAGACTGTTAGTCTCTGACTTCCTCTAAAAGAATTATAAAGATAACTGCAAAGTTTGTAATATGATCTAAATGATCAACACTACATCTTTACAAGTTTACTGGTTTATTAGATAAAATTTTTACTTTCAACATGAGATGTGCACATAGCTTTGCTACAATCACAGTCTGAAAGCAATTTGAAAGATCTTAAATTAGTTGATCAACTCTGTTACATGACTAGAGATTGAAATACAAAATCTTCAAAAATACCATGACCATGTAAATTTATTGTGGGTATAAGTGGGTATGCCCAGCTGCTGTTAATAAAGAAATAACCCTTGGGTCAAGGTTTTTCTCCGACTTTTGGAATCTTCCTACATTTGATGAAAAGACTAGAAAGCTGCTTTTCTGTCCCCAGTATGGAATGTGTGAACTCTTTTTACTTCTTTTAACCTTCAGTTTTGCATTAATTATTAATTATTAAGTTTTAATTACTTTACACTCCCCCAGATTGATTGTTAACAAGTCACATACTTCATTATCATAAAAATCATGAGAAATCATAATTATGTCATATCATTCCAAAACCATCAGTACTTGTGCACAAATCTTGACTTATAAAGTTAGATGAAGTGAACGTGATAAACTTACCTGCCATAATGACTGAGAAAAGCTGCAACGTACTCTTGTCGTTTCTTAAATCCCTTAGCAACCAGGTCAATCTTGAGGTTAAGGAAAGTATGAAAACATCAAACATGAAAACTGAACCAGATACTCTAAACTTCCATATTCCTTGATATAGGTTTATTACTATTATGTTATAGATCATTACACACATGAAAATACCATATTTATCATACAGAGTAAGTTCAAGTTTGAGAAATGTCAGTCAGTTTAGCAAAGAATTAACTTCACGTGTTCTGAAGTCATACATTTGGACAAAATGTATGACTTCAGAACACATAAAGTTATTTCTTGAACCTCTCTGTTTGTTAAAATTTATATGCATACCAGCAATCACCACCACTCTTGCAGGCTTGGTGTTTACATGATACCTTTAATTTTAGTAGTATAGTATAAAGTCATGAGAGGTGGAAACAAAATTAATACCAATTAATATTTTAAATTATGTTTGAAAAATTGATAACGCAGATCTGACATATATGTCTACCAAGATAGATCAATCAAGTTCTGGCATGGTGTAAATTTTTCTAATTTACAATCTATGTGGACTTATACTCCAATATTCATATAATTTGTAAACATTTGATTCAGATATATGCAATGTACAGCAGTCCACATGAGTGTAGGCTGAATTGTTTTAGAGGTATATGTTGACTCACCATATTTTCTAAAAGTTCACAGACTTGTGGTACGTAGGTAAATAAACATCCATCGTTAGGGAAGACAGGAATCCGTAGACTGTTGGAACCACCGAGGGCGCTGACAGTGGAGAAAAAAACCAAATCATTTATCACATCCCAAAGAAAACTCCTATTGTTCGCATTTATCTACAGATCCAAACAGCCAAAAAGTATATGGCATCGTAAGCTATTCAATGTGATTCATTTAGTCGGTAAACTTTAAAAGCAGCATTTGAGTTGCAACAAGAGATAATTATAGATCCACCGGGTTAATTCCATTTATAAATGAAGCTGTCCAATGTAATTTCCAAATGATCACCCCAAAATTTTGATTTTTAAGAATTGGATTCCAATGTTGGCTTGACCTTGCAGCGTCACAATGTGTCTTAGTCTTAATCTAAGTCAAATAAAACAAAAACAAATTCATCCAAACAATAGCTTTATTGTGTTTTATAGCTATGATCTGTCGTATTAAAACAAAAGAGTTTTCTCTTACTATTCCACACTAGGTGACAGGTAAAGCTGTGGATACATCTTTTCGCCTGGATGTTGATACGTAACCAAGAGGATAGCCATATCTTCTCCGGGACTTTCAAGCTAGACAGAAGACATATAAATAAAGCAATGACAATATCAGCTTTGTTTTAAATTCAACCTTAATTACTGAATTCTCTCCAAACGTTCAATAAATGCTGTTCTCAAATCAGGAAATTGAGGTTAAAATTCCTTTCTTGTAGTGGCACTTCATTCCATTCTAATTTAAATGTCATATGCCCATTTGAGATTCTAAATGAAAATAGTAAAATGGTGGCTGAAATGTAAGCTGACGGAATTAATAATAATCATAATAAATTACATTTATATAGCCCTTGATACAGCATTTCAAAGCGCTTAATTTGGAGGACCAATATGTCACTCGTTTCATCCCTTCAATAGGAACATGATATATTTTTGTACAAATAATATGAACATTCATCGGGCTAGGCCTCTATCAAGGCTGTACAAATGACCAATGTGAGTGAATGTAGGGTGGGGATGTTGGGGGAAGGCCTTGTCACAGGACTGAATGAGACAGGTATCAAGGCTGTTCATACTATTGTAAAGTGGACCAAAAGAGGCAAACATTGGTTTGGGGGAGGGGGGGGGTAGGGATTGGATTAATATTTGGAGTTTTGAAATCATAACTCAGCAGTTATCTGTTGACCTAAGTGCCATAGTCTTTAGGTAGGCATCAGCTTCCCTACAAAGCTCTTGGAGTTTAGAGTTTGGTGCATATGGTTACATGACCTATATTAACATAATAACATGTTTTCGACGAAACTACCTAGAGATAACTAACTTTGGTAAATTGGAATGATTTTGAGAAAAAATAAAAGTTGACAGTTGTGGTCTAAATAATGAACACTCAATAAGCTAATTTGAGTCAGGGTTATTCTCCCGGGAGATAACCAATGGAAAATAAAACAATGTGATGCTGCTAAGTGGTGACCGTTGGAGGAGGTTAGATGGGTGTCTCAAAAGTACACAAATTTTTGCCCACAATTTAATGTCAATCTATGTTGAATTATTTACTCTTCCACTTACCTTTGTAAAATATTCAGGTATTTCAGAAAAGTTCACAGGTAGCCTTATCAAGAATTTTACCACCGTTTCCCAGGTTTGCTGTTGTAAAAAAGACATCAAAAAATGCATTGGACTTTAATTTTTGAGATATGAATAGTGCTGACAGGCATGAATACTGTCATGTACAGTGGTTTAAGTCTATCATAGCGCTGAGAGGTACCAAATTGTACATAGGCTAATAAGCTTTACTCAGTACTGCATAGGAGAAGGATGAGGAAGGTATAGCATACATTAATACCAGAAAATTCTTATAATATCAAAACAAGGTACATCCACCCCTTTTTTGCATGTATTCTAATTGCTTGTGATATTCTTAGTTAAGGAAAAAGGTAATCAATATTCAATATTTATTTATTTCTCGTTTTTATTATGATCTTTTATTTATCTTTGTTTGCCAATTAAGCAAAAATTGTACGAATTGTACAACACTGCCACCAACCATTAGTTTCTTGGTTTATAACTTACAGAAGCTCTTCTTAACCTGAAGAATATTTATCTTGTAGATGACTCTACCGAACGCTAGAAGAAACTGTTCACCTACAAGCTATATAAAAGAGTCTCACAACAAACTCCACTTTTGTGAGAAACGGTAAATGTCATCAACACGAGAACTATTTACACTTGTTTCCAACCAATAGCAAGACATAAAGATACCATTATCTTAAAGTTTTAAGGTAAATAAAAAATGATTAGCATTGTGAATAACATAGTTAATATCTTTGGCAAGAAAACTTACCATCATCCTTCTATGGGGCATGTGTACCTCTACTTCAGTGAATTTCTGTGTATTCATGAGAGAGGCATATTCAAACTGTAGCCTGGTGTGTTGACTGATCTCCTCGATTTGGAAGGCTTTGTAAAACTCGATTAACTCACAGATGACAACCTTGAGACTTAAAGGATCATCTGGATCCCACTTGACTAATGACTGATGAAATCAGAAGAGAAGATGACTTTAAAGTTATAAAGAAGCTTAAAATTAGCATTTTTACAACTTAATGGAAATTTCAAACATTTCCAAAACTTAAACAGTTGTTGTCATGCAAATTTGAAATAGATCTAACATCTCGGTTGCAAAACAAATTGAGTAGACAAAATTTCTTTACTTTTGATAAAAATATTAATTATAAAAAAAACTATCATCAATTAGTCAACTTTGCAAACAAAATATTAGGACAGAAGTTATCACATGATTAGGCCAAATTTGGCAATTCATTTGTAGTGTTTATACAGAACAATGCATCAGTATTAAACTGGAGTGAGCAACAAAGTATCTGGTGGTAAGTAAGATATATTTTAGGGTTCATGTATAATTTTAGTTATGAGACAGCCAAATACTTTGACATGTCATTAACATTTTGATTAAAATAGATACAAAAGAGTCTTCTTGCTTTGTCCTTACTCTTATTTCCTCTAGAGGTGGTACAAAGTCATTGTCAGCTGGTCCAAAGATGAAATCTGGGGGATCCTCGGGATACATTGAATTGAAAAGAACCTGCCCTGAAAATCGGAAAATAACGACAAATACGAACAATAGTTTTATTGAATCTCAAACGTGAGCAATGAGTTTCTATATGGTATGTGAGTTGTCAAAATTCATGTAATGGCACATCTAGAAGCATGACTACCCAACTTCACTTCAATCTTCTCCATCAAGGCCTATATTACATGCAACAATTTAAATATTCTAACATCAAATGCCACAATGAGTGATATCCACCATGGCACAAGATAGTATAGGAAAAGATTATTTACCTTTTTCATATGTGTGCTTGATAAATTATAAAAAATATCAAGTGACTTGTTACTCTGTTTTTAGTCACTGCATACTTGTTTGCAATGGAAATAGATCCTATCAACTTGGTGTTAAATTTTGCATCTTAAAGTATATTGATTGGCATATTGATAAAGTTACCTTTCACTGTTATATCTGTTTTTTGCTGCACTAGCAGAAAGGGATCCAAATCAAGCCTCGACCAATCTTATATTTTCTGCTGTATAGTTGTGAAACAGTAAGGCATCTTGAATAAACATGCTGTCGATAACTATTAACCAGAATAATTGCTTCTCTGTATACGAGAGTTATTACTGTTCATTAAATTCTCTCTCTCCTTCTAATGTTAATGTTGAATGAATTATAACCTGGACTTTGCAAGTAAATCATAATGATCTGATCATATTAAAATAAATTATGAAATACTTACATGATAATGTATGAGTAGCAAAGGGGATGTTGACTTGAATCCTATCATACAACTTCTTGCCATCAATAGAATTGCAGCTGCAAGGGGAAAAAATTAATTTATGAGACGAAAAAGGGATATTGTTACTAACTCATATCCTTTATGTATGTTAGTGGCTAAATTTTGTTTGTTACCTGCAAGTACAAGGTTTCTCTCAATATATTACAAAATTTCAGAAGCTTCTTTCTATTTATTTGAGTACTTTTTGTGGGTCACTGTTACAGTATTCACTAGGCCTAGCCTAGGCCCTAAGTCTTTGCCAAGTGTTAAGATGTGTGGTTGGACAGGAAAATTGTAGGCTATGGTTAATGTTCGTGGATATGGTTATTACCCCTTATAAGGGGAATTAAATCGGAAAGACTTTTGATACGCACTTCTTACAACCATCATCTGCTTATAGTGAAATAGTATTTAACGACATGACAAGCAATTCCTTCTGCTTGGCTTTGGTCACACCCCTGTCTCATACCTATGACATGTGTACCAGTTCTGCTAATCGTATATAAAGACACACGGAGTGGGTAGCTTACCTTGTTCGTGGCTCAGTAAGATGAACACGACCTCCTAGAACTCCTATATCATTATTTTCTTGGAAAGCAGCAATGAACGTTGCGATCTTTGGGTGAAAATCTTCCAGTGGTAACCCTGTCATTTTCTAAGTTGTTACTGAGACACTAGCGAGCAGTATCAATTCAAGGAAATACACACCGGTGTGAAGTTAGTTACTTATTCCGCGTTCCTCGTTCGACATTCGCGAATGAGTAACTGCTACCTATCCAGTCACTTATTCCGACAATGGTATCGACGTAACACCTATGGCAAGACGAATGCTTTCTTACAAGATGTTCAAGATTTGGTAGTGGAAAAGCCAGATTTTAGCGTATTTTCCAAAATAAAAGAGGTTTATCTATGGGTCATATCATTTAGAAAACTCTCACAATGCGTCTTGCCCGGTCCAAAGAGTGCTTGACCAATTCAAATGACCACTAAATCATCACTTCTTCAATGAATGTAATGGGACCTGAAAAAAACCTTTAAGGCCCTAATAAAACCAGCACGCATTGGACCACCCAACCAATAGGTCATATGAACTCTAATGACAATGTAGAAGAGTACCATAATGCCTCTTGCCCCGTCCAAAGAGTGCTTGACCAATTCAAATGCCACTAATTAAATCATCACTTCTTAAATAAATGTAACGGGTCCGGAAAAAAACCTTTAGGCCCTAATCAAAACCAGCACGCCTGGGACCACTCAACCAATGGGTCATATGAGCTCTAATGACAATAGTACCATAATGCGTCTTGCCCGGTCCAATATCAAAAAGAAGTGATACTTCGTCCTAGTTCATAGCACTGATTATCCAAGTTGCAACAATGAAATCAATCATTCAAACTAAGACATGTATAGGCCTACATGCAGTGACGTAGCCAGGAATTTGCAAGGGGGGATGGGGTGAGGAGGGAGCACATTTTGCGATTGATATGGGGAGGGGTGAGAAATTTTTCAACAATATTGAAGGTCCTTAGATGCGATCTGGTGCAATGTTTTGCCAGTTTCATCATTATCATATGATATCATATTTTCAGCAGATTTTGTTTCCTGTTTGAATTCTTTTACATGTTCTTTACATATTATATCAGAAAGACAAACATATAGTGCTCTTTTACTATTTTTCCAGTAGGGTGATTCTTGTTTATTGTCCAATGTCTGGACTTCAATACATTTGACGAACTTAACTGATGGACAATATAAACTTTCATATTTTGTAAGACAGCCAGATGTGCAGTGGCCTAAAAACATTTAATGTTATGGGTTTAAGTCAGGTGCTGTTAAACCAACGCATTGCCATTTCTTTCAAAACTAGCTTGAGTTGAAAACAATGCAACATCTTTAAGGAAGAGGGAGGGTAGGGGGTTTATACTCACGTTCATAACTTTTGGTAATGAGGCGTTTGGCATATTCTTCAGCCCAATATTCAATATTAACTATAATACGTTAAAAAAATTGGAGTAAATGTTATCAATAATTTATTTATTTATTTATTTAAAAAATTCATTTTGTGCATCGATATGGTTAAAACCAGATGACATTTTCAACAAATTTAAATGCCATTATTTAGTTGAAAACACAGTGAAGAACTATAGTAAATTATAATTTTAATTAAGGAAGACTCAGTGATGCAAACAAATTAAGTAGGCCTAAAGTCTGTGGAAACGTTAGGGTGCCGTGAAAATGTTCAGATTTTCTGTAAAGATTTTTAGTAGCAATTTTAAATAAAATTATTAAAATATTGAGTTAATAAAATTTGAAACAATAAGACAACTTCATTGAATCGAATAAGTGAGGAATTCAACATTTTGCTCTAAAACAACAAAATTAATATTATTTATCAATGATATCGTGAAATAAACAATTTCCAGGAAATTCATTGACTGATTACTTCATCAATTCAACATGTTACCACAAACGTATGAATTGCGCTCAGAAAGTCATCGTTGGCAAAAATTAAATTTCCTTTGGACTATGGTTCTATAACTTAGATATATGAGGTGGATGCAGTTATAGGCAAATGTGGTTTGATTGGTTAATATACGACGTGCTTTCTATGCAACACATCAGCTGCTTATAAAAGGTTACTTAGTAACAACAATCGCCTCCCAGTCATTCTGTCATATAATTTGGCTTCAAATTTGATATGACGTTTTTCTAAAATACTTAGAAACGCTGTCAAAATTGATATGTCGCTCAGCATCGTCAGGAAACATGTTACGCTTAAAACGATAACATCCAGCATCACCTGTAAAAGAAAATAAAAATTGTACAAGTATATGTAAGTTTGTATTCCTATATTTGTGTATCGGTCACAACAGTACCGCTGTCAGGGCGTATCTATGGATTGTATGGTGTACAGCCCCCTCCTCCTCGTCCTGATCTTTCAATCCCACGCTCGGAAATTAAAATTAGTTATTACCAAAACTTCACATTGTGAACTAATGCACTGTCTGAAATATGGGCGATCCATGCACATGGTTTAGTAAAAGATTGGGTTCATTTCGCAGTCCATGAAACCTGCAGAATCGGAAATAATTAACAGTAACAAATTCGGAGCAAGGAGCACAAGCAGGGAGCAGAAACAGGGAGCAGAAACATGGAGCTGGAGCGGGGAGCAGGCATCGGGGTCGGGGAGCAGTGAACAGAAGCAGGGAGCAGACAGAAGAATCAGGGAGAGGAGCAGAGAGCAAAGAGCAGGGAGATGATAGCAGGAGCAGGGAAAAAGGAGCGGGTGCAGGGAGCATCAGCAGGGAGCAGGAGCTATGAAGCAAAGATAACAGGGGAAATGAAAAGGTGACAAAAAGAATATTATAACGACCCGTGCCACTTCCGATTCCCAGCATCTCCAATTGTTCTGCACGTTCACTGTCATTAATGGTGAGTGGTTCGACTACCGTCTGATGGAAAACTTTGTCAGCCCAAGTTTCTAACACTTGGTACTTGGAGGACATTCGGGAGAAAACTTCAAGTACCTTGGCATAATAGCTTGAATCATCTGTGGTGCGTTTCGTGGAAAATCAATCAAGAATTCATTCGAATGATGAAAAGAACGTAATTCAAACGTTTCGAAATTTCGGATCTGCCGGCGTTTTTTATGTTATACATACTAACTTATAACAACACGTGTCTGGGGATGGAACGTTTCAGAACACCATCGATTAATCGTTGCCCGCCACGGAATGTGAACCGCCAATCTATAGCAGCTTGTCTATATGCTTGATCTTATTTTGCGTATTACGTACTCTGTTCGGTTTGGTTAAATTGTCAGACATTGGTGAAACGCAGAAAGTTGCTTTAGCGCTCGTTATATAAATATATATAAAGACAAAATGACTATACCAAGAATGGTTACTTCAGTGGCGGAGCTAGGGGTATTGGTCAGGGGGGGGGGGCGAGAATGGTCTGTAGGGGCGCTTTCGACACTATATATCTAAGCGGAGCGCCACCACGGGTTGGCGCGGAGCGTACAAAAAAATTTTTGAGTAAAGATACTCCCTAGATCGCCGGAAATGACCCTTTCCGGGCCTTGCTAATTTGCAGATAAACGAAGAATAAATAGCCGTTAGAGCATTTTGTCAGAAAATTACACCA
Organism: Apostichopus parvimensis; assembly: GCA_000934455.1. Lineage (NCBI taxonomy): Eukaryota > Metazoa > Echinodermata > Holothuroidea > Aspidochirotida > Stichopodidae > Apostichopus > Apostichopus parvimensis. The sequence continues at coordinate 1,594 of KN884918.1, read as the reverse complement.
ACAAACTGTGACAAATGTCAAAAGGTAGATGAGAGCGCAATAAAAAAGTCAATAATCGCGAATAAGTAAAAAGTGGTAAAAAGCTGAAAAGGGCGCCAGCCGTCCATTTGAGTCCTTCAGGGGGGCATTCGCCCCCCCCCCTGACTATATGGACGCTCCGCTACTGGGTTACTTACATAATGAAGTATAAATTTACCATCGTTTTGAAATTACAACTGTATGTAGTTCTTATTCAATATTTTATGTCCTTTTAAATGTACATGCCTCCATCTATTAAAGCTAAGGGTTTGATTTCATATAAAAAACAAATAAAAGGTGTAAATAAAACACAAAATCATCGTTATGTATATAAATATATTCGTATCTACACAGGGACATGTGAGAATGGGTTAACTAAACATACCATACAATTAATAAACATGCCTCCATTTCTTAAATATGAGGGTTTATTTTCTTTTACAAACCATTTTTCTTTGCCAGTGGCGCAACTACCCCATTTGATTCGCTCGGGGGAGGGGGGAGGGGGGGGGGAGATATTATGTCGTCTACCTGTCGACGGAACTTGTCAATATCTTGCAACTTTTGGAACAATGAAGTAATAGACAAAATGTACAGAACACTTTGGGAGATCATTCCTTAAAGCTGAGACTCATTTGTGGCTGATTTGATCATATTTGGGCTATTATAACTCCATAACAATCAAGTTTACAAACTTGGCTATAAAGTTAATTTTCGTTTTAAATATTGACGTCAATAATTATAGAAGTTTATATCTTTGAAGATGTTTTTTATACATTAGATTAACAGCAATATGTGAAAGTGTCTGTCTGACAAAACATTCGACGATCGATTCGAATCCGTTAATTACTCTCTCTTAACGTTCATTTGGAGCCAAAAAAATCCATAATGACGAATGTTATCCTATTTTGATATGTAGCCTAAATTTGGTAATAGTTGTCGAGTAAACACACACACATATACACAAAACTTTGGAACTCTCAAGAACTTCTTTGATTACTTTAAGTTTTCCTTCTCGTTTATTTCTGATCATGTCTTTCTCTTTACAAGTATATATACCTGGGGTATATAACAGATATATGATTGTTACTCAATTCATGATAAAACTTATACGCACACACAAACACGCGTATGTACAATAATACTATACATATAAATAGAAGTTAAATCGATTTTCAGAAGTCGACACGTAGTATAAAACATATATTCTACTATGTTATGTTTTGTTAATAAAAATCTAATGAACATTCAACTGTTTGCATATCCTGCAATACGGTATAAAATATAATTTCCCTTACAATATTAATATGTACATTTTAACACACCCGCAACCCATTCATGACGCAGGGAACATTAAAAAATATAGCATATATATATAACGTAACGTAACGTAGGATTTATATCTACAGGCATAAATAACACGAGAGTCACCGTGTATGTTGACACTTTATGCGTATGACGTCATCAGTAACATTCACTCAATTGTAGAAACTTTTACTGATGAAGGAACAGAACGATGCAGAGGCGTCAAGAAACCTATTCTCTTTCTCTTTACCCCTCCCCCCCCCCCCCCCCC
>KN884917.1:85057-95324 GCA_000934455.1 Apostichopus parvimensis | reverse complement strand
CAATGGTAAGAGAGCAGAGAAACCTGTCTGTTCAAAACAATCTGTTGCATGAGTGCATTTTACCCATCTTAATATAATATGTTGTATAAAACAAATATATAATGAATGGTTTCCATTCGTGTAATAGTGCAAATATTTCATTCGTTGAAAGATGAAATTTGTTCCATTCAACTCGGCTGCGCCTCGTTGAATGGAACGTTCCATCTTTCAACTCATAACTCACACTCATAACCATTCATTATTTGTATAATATGTAATGTGTCCTCTTCAACGGTTTCAGTCCCGCTATCATACTAAACAGTAATCGCATTTTCCAAAATACTGGTACTGTCTACATTCTGTATATATGATGGAAGTACGAAATGTTGCCCGAAAGGGAATGAGGGCGGTATTGAAGAACTTAGAATGCATAGACTCCAGATGTGTGACCTGATTAATTTGTACCGCTTAAGATTTGTCACAGTCACTCTACTCGTAATGCATTTAAGGTTGCATAAGGTTTAATAAGGTTGCATAAGGTTGTCATTTTTGAGTAGTCGAATGAGAACTTTATTTCCGAATACATAAAAATATGTGTGTTCCTCTATGTCTTCTGCCGTGCAAGCAGTGAGTTTCATTTTAGATATATTTTCATTTTGTTTTGATTGAAAGGGAACTGACAACCTAGAGCTGTCAAATAAACGTACTCACCATACTAACCACATGTGGAAGAGTACAGGTATAATATCGACTGTAAGTAAAAGTCTTTACAGAAGCTCAGCAGTTCAATGCATATGTAAATAGCACTCGTTTGATTCAGTTAAATGTTAAAATAAAAAATAAAAAAATTGTTCTCAACAGGTTTATCCTGGTTTAATGGTGACGTCTGGAGCCATCCATACTATTCTACATGCCCTACATATACCGGTACACATCAGGGATATTTGTGTGTTTTTGGCGCCTTTCTTCAGGTAGGGTATGAACCACAGTTGACAGAGTGATATACTGTACTGTATATTTATCTTTCACTTTCATGCATGCATAATTGACTAGCTTTGACATGTTGTTAAAACAGAGGTCATAGACCTTACAATGTTACATTGCTTAACTATTTTATACTCATGAGGTGAAGTGCTCTTCTCTTCCCTACCTACACACTACTTCATTCGTTTTCATGTACAGTACAGTACAGTACAGTACAGTATGTTCACAAGTAGTCTAAAAACAATTGAATATAAACTCATCTGGTTAAGATCGTGGTTGGCTACTTTCTGTATCAGTTTTTAGAATTGGTAGATGGGCAAAGTGCAGTTGTGAAGTTGAGACAGATTTCCCAGATACAATACTATTAAAAGAGTTAAGATTTGTGGTCAGTGAGAGCTATTGCCACTGATCTGGAATTAATCCAAACCTTGTAGGAAGTACAGTATAGCCAGATTATATGTGACAGACTATGCAATGACAGACTATGAGAATGATATCCAAAGATGGAATTTCCTCACATCTTTGTCAAAAGGACATTAAACTAAGCTCGAGTTATTGTTAAAATAGCAAACTCCTTCCCAGAGCTGCATAATTAGTAGACATGTTAGTCTCCATAGCAACCGATGGAATATGCTGGTAGATCCCAGGAAGGAAACAGACCTATCATTTCCAAAAATGTCATTGGTCACAATCGACATGACACTTCCAACATCATACAACTAAAACCATTTCCGAGCAAATGAATTTCCCATCTGTGATCATCTGGACCCTTTCCCCTTCATCTTAGTTCTGGCAGAAAAAGTCAATTAAAGTGTCATTTGAAACCACTTTAAATGTGCAAGTGATATGTAGTTTGTACTTTGAACAGTACATACAGTATATTCAGGAATGAAAACAATTTCTGTAGTGGTAGAGAAAATGTGTGATGTAACATATAAGGCTAAACTTTTGAATAAAAAAAAAAAAAAAGGATTGTGATAAACTTTATCTTTAAGTCATGATAAATTCACAGTATGGACACTATTGATATAATTTATGCCTTACAGTAGATGTTTGTTATAACTAGCTGAATGTGAGATGTTAAATAAGACTGCACTCTGCTAAGTCAGTTGAAGAAATGAGTCAGAGAACATATTGTTATGTAGTGTATGGTACATACATGTACACACAGTATCGTTACTGTAGGTAGTGAATGAGGGTGTCATAATGCTGACTTTGTACTTCAGGTTTAATGTCAAGCTCTGCTTTGGATGCCAAAACATTTCGCTTAACCTATCACTTCAACCCCCTTCCCTTCTACACATTGACACACACACACCCATCCCAACAACAACAAAATATCAAGGATGTAAAAGTAAACAACATTTTATCCAAGACAAAATGAGAAAAAAGAGTATATGAAAATATGTAATAATATTGTAACCAGCGGACTGAATGTCTTATCTAGGCAGCAGTTCATTTACTGTGAATGTGACAACCTCACTGCCACTTATCATGTCATGTTGTGTATCACTGTATAAAAAGTACACTGCAATATTTTTAATACATTTGCTGTGCTATCAGAGTAAAATGAAAAGCTAGTTTTCTTGAGTCTGTACACACACACACACACACACACTCTCCCATCTGCCATCTCCCCCCTCCCCCACCTCCCATTGCCCCTCCCTCAGCCACTTCTTGTTCACACCATGAGCTATAAACAGAGCTCCATGTTCACACGAAGTGATGGTGATGGTGATGAGCAAATCCATCAGTGGTTGATACAGTACATGTAAAGTTCCCTTCCTACTGCGCCTTGTGAAGAATACCACCTCATAAATGACTGCAATATTTCATGTTTTGGAGAAAAAAATCAATAAAATCTCCCTCTTGCCCACATGTATATATTTGACATGAACAGATTGATCACACCCACAGCAGGAAGTACAGTACCACTCACTGTCTTTCATGCTCTGCCTGTACAGTACTACAGTACAGTAGTCTGCATATAGTACATTTCAAATAGATGATTATATAGTTTTACTCTAAAATAGTGAGTACTTCAAACCCTCATCAACAACAGTACAGTAGAACAAAAGCAGTGGAAATTTTACAATGAGCTTCTTATCTGACCTTTTCAACACAGTTTACTGTACGGAACTGCAGCAACGTATGTTTCACTGTACAGACACATTTATTTTAACATGCCAAGGGCTGAAGAATGAAACGGTAGGCTAAGGAAGGAGGAAATCTAATCTACCTCTTTCCTTCTTTCTTTCTCTCCATGTTGACTTTACTATCATGACTCTTTGTTTCCTTAATGCATATGGTTTCCTTAATGCACACAGTGAGGTTATTCTTTGATGTATGTAAAAGGTAACTAAGAAGTAGTAAAAATGTGAACAATTTCCAAACAGGATCAAAGTTTCCTATTAAATGTGCATTTATTGTGTCAATTGCAAAATGGATGACAAATTGAAAAGAGGACCTTCTGATGATACATGTACTGTGATGTACCTTACCTATCTCCACTCAACTAATACACTCCGTATAAGCTTCAGCAGACTGCAGAAATTTGTAACATTGTAGTGTTCTTTTTCTCCAAACCCTTCATTTCCCCAATTCCCTACCCTTCCCGTCCCTTGTCAACTGTGTTAATCCTATTTTGCCAATTCCCCACCCTCCCCATTGACCAGGGTTTTGATGAGAGAGCAGACCGCTTTATAATCTGACCAACTACAGTACACTAGTCAGTTTATGTCAGTCCGTGTCTATGACGGAAGACTTAACACCTTTCAGCTAGTTTTCTAATCCGTCATCGTTTTCTTCTTATTCCTTGTTTTTTTTCCCTTCTAAAGTGGTTTGACAGCTATAGCAGGGTTTGCCCTTACCAGAGAATTATGGGATACCAGTGCAGGATTAATGGCTGCTTGCTTTCTTGCCATAGGTGAGTTTGGATGGATCATTCCATGTTTGATGCATCTTATCACAAACTTTTCATGTTCATGTCACCCTTGATGATGTAGTTTATTGAAAGCATTGAAATGTTTGAGAATCAGCTGCTGCCAAACTGTGTGTTGAACTTTCATTTTATAGCACACACACATGTAACTGATTTTTCAAATTAAATTCAGAAACAAATCTTGGATTTTTCACATCTAATGAATGAAATAAGGTAGAAAACCTCAATGTTTAAACTTGAAACAAGACATTGCATTAAAGAATGAAACATTAAAGTAAACAAACAATGAAATGTTTAGCTAACATGTGCTATCAACAGTGTACTGTACATTCATATGTACAGTCAAAGGAACATTGTCATGAAAGCTTGTTAAAAATGTGCATATTTGTTGGCATTCTTAAGTTAAATATTGACTTGCATGGAAGTCCTTCATATTAGTAGTCTTTCTGCTTACAATGATAAAGATCAAATTTAAATATGTATCTCTTTCCATCAAAGCATGTATACCCTAAATGTTGGTGCTATTCACTAGTCCCACGTCAGGGAATATTTAATTCATCCAGTATCACATCGACAAAATCGTCAAATTTCTACACAAGTCCAGAGATGAAGTTAGCACATTATTTATGCAGCGACCATAGCATTTTATACTGGTACACAAAATATGAACACAAAATTAAGGATGAAATTAATTATTTTCTTTACAACATGATGAGCATCTACCTTTTAAACTTTTGTTAAGTTGACACTTATTTATGAGAAGGGTTCCTGCCTTTTCCTAAATTTCTAACGAAGACCTGGTACAAACGCACCGTTGATGATTCTGCTCTACCTCTGTGAATCAGTGATCATCTTGATGAAGATTTTATAAATTGTTACCCATTTCCCTCGGAAATGTTGCGGTGTTGAAAGTAACTCATCTGCGTGCTACGTATGCAGGCCAAATCATTTATTATTCCACAGCTCTCGATTTTTCGTCGAATGTGGTGAAAGCAAAAATCGATAGATGATCAATTGCTCTCTTCCGTGATATAGATCTTCCTTTTAGTCTTTGAACTAGATCATTTAAGATGTCAATTATCCCTCCGTATGTATTGTATGTATTTGGCATTCTTCATTTTGCCAGTTGTCATGGATATTTAAGTTATTATTGGCAAAAGGCCTTGACATACAGTAAGTTCATTTGAAACTTGAAATACAGATCTATTGAAACAAGCTATTCCCCTCGTAAATTATTACATGGGCTGCAGCTTTGTGACATTTCCAGCACTTTTGAAAGTGAGAAATGTTTCACAACTGTTTTAAAACCGAAACTTCGTTTTAGACTAAAAGCTTTGTTCTTTGAAGTTTATCTGAAACTTGTTGGAAAGCTGTTGATTGTTGAAACCTGTTATGAAACTTGAAAAAAGGGGAAAATTTTATGGGTGGAAAATGAAATTGCGTGGTTTCATCCTACATCCACGGATGCTTTTCTGCAGAATTGAACATGCAACAAACACATAAGCTTTGTTTGATAACCTCTGCATTTTTCTGCCTCTCTTACAGTTCCGGGTTACATTTCACGTTCCGTGGCAGGATCGTATGATAACGAAGGCATTGCTATCTTTGCTCTTCTCTTTACATATTACTTATGGGTGAGTATAGAGTAGGCTACCATAAACAAACAAAAAAGATGTTAAGTGATTTAAATACTTCAACAACACGAGTTTGTAATCTGGCTTGGGGTTATATCCATGAAAATGAACAGAGAAATCGAGGAAAAAAAAGTGATTTTTTTTAGTAGTTTGATCAAATATTTTTTATTAGCATTCACAAGATGTTTAAGTATTTAGTGTTCTAGCTCTTAAAAGAGATGTAATGATTTAAAATGACATTAGTTGTATTCCAGTGAACAGTTGTTGTGACGTGGAGTTTGCATCCTTTATAATTAAATTGAACAAACTGTAACTAGATTTTGTTGTAAATTGGCTATAGTCTGGTGGTACCATCGTGGTAAGGACCTGGTACCCTCTAAAAGTTATCTGTGACTTTTAGACCATTGAAATCACGCCTGGAATGAAGGTTAGCCATACGATATGCAGATGACACAAAGTTTTTACATTTTAAAATTCGCTATACACCAAAGTGCCCCCTACAGTAATAAACGGCTCACTCAATGGCATATATTAAACAATTGTAACCTTTTAAAGATGTTTCGTTTAGAAGGAGGGTTGTCTGGTGACTTTATTAAGGTGAACTCAATATAAAGATAGAGGTATGCAGTTTATTCTTGCTGTTACATGGTTTTATCAGAGTGACACAACTCAATATCCAGCTAGAGGTATCCATTTATGTGTGAATATTTCATGGTTGGGTGAGAGTGACACACAAGTTACAACACAACTTAAAATGCAGCTGTAAGGTGATTGCAGTAGCAAAATGCAATAGAAGACATATCAATGTTTTAATTGATTATCCCACATCAGTGTTCCAGCATAGAATTCCTACCTTGGCATTCAGTTTTGGTCACAAAGCATTTCTCAGCCTGGGATCTATCTTCCTGGATTAAAGTGACTCCGTCTCGTTCTCAATACCTTACTCTAGGTTTTGATGGCTCAAGTCCAAGTCTTGCCCAAGACAGACAGTAGCAGTGAATTTCAAGTCAAACTTCTTCTTTTGTTGTTTTCCTACTTCATAGAGTCTCCTCAAAGATAATTGTTTTATCTTTTCTTCATGTCTATAACTGTTGTTGCACACAGCTATTGAAATTGTGATTTGAGTAGAGTAGAATTAAATTGTAACTGTATATGTGCGTTAGGTACAGTAATAATAATATGCCGACATATTGAATTCACCAGATTTATATCACGTCCATGTTTCTATTGTTTCTTTTTTGCAGATTAAGGCGGTAAAACGTGGTTCCGTAGCATGGGCCGCGGGAACAGCTTTGTCATATTTTTACATGGTGAGTTTGAGGAAATAGAAGGGTATCATTCCACGACTACAGAAGTAGTCGACAGTCACGATGGAAAATCAGCCTCGTACATGTTTTGTCATCGCTCACTTCCTTGATGTACTAAACTGACTGAGCTATTAAAATGAAACACTAGCATCTATACAGCTTCAAAAGATTTATTGCCCCCTTGAGTTGATGTATTTATATATTATGTTGAAGTCAAACCATCCGTGTTTTGCCAGCATGCTTTTCGAGCTTGACATTACTTTCCAAAGTAAATAAAGATGTAAGATGGTTGGTTAATAGACTTGGTGATTTCACATTGTTGATGTATTTACTATTTATTTTTCATTCCACCAGGTATCAGCTTGGGGTGGCTATGTTTTCATTATTAATTTGATACCCTTACACGTCTGTGTCCTACTCCTGATGGGCAGGTACTCCCAACGGATTTATGTCGGTGAGGACAACTTTTGTGATCTCTTCCACATATTGTGTCATCAGTAATGCTGCATTTTTGGGTTAGGTTGTAACTTTACACCATTCTGACCGATTCATAAATATATTGGATGTCCCTCCATCTGACTGAGAGGTCAGTCAGTGTGGTAACAACCATTTAAATGTTCCTAAACCAGCTAGTTGTTAGAGGATGACGTTTAGGTAGAACTTGTAGTCTTGATACGTCATTGCACAAGAAAAAACAAACCAAAATATTTGAGTATAACTTGTGTTTCTATAGCTATTTCAGTTTTCAAGATGTTCTGCTTTTAAAGTACGCTAATTCTCTGGAATGCTGAATTGATAATGTTGTCGGTTCCTGAGGGCAGGCGTCAATGTTTTATAATGTTAGGCCATTGCTTCATGGATCCTAAATAACTCAACCAAACTGTTTTGTTTTTTTAACTTTGTATTAAGGACAGAGCAGTCTTGGATGACATTAACTACCATCGCCACTATAATAGTCTAATAAACTAGTTCCCATGAGAGGTACAGTAGTCGGGGAAGGGGGTGGGAGGGGGCAGTCTATGGGCAAAACTGAAAGATTTTTCATATGTGGTCACAGTTGGTTCAAGATGTAAATTTTTGCATGACTTACAGTATAATGATGACTGGTCTTTTCTGTTTCCACAGCATTTTGTACGTTTTTCATTCTGGGCACACTGTTATCGATGCAGATTCCATTTGTGGGATTTCAGCCTGTAAGGACGAGTGAACACATGGCAGCTGCAGGTAGGGATCAGTCAGTCTGATGGGTACAGAGGGGGGGGGAGGGCCAGCTGGATGGTGGGGAAATGGTATAGGGAAGGGCAAGACTAAATATTCTTCATTCATGATTGCTTCAAGTTTTTTTTTTTTCAAGTTTCAAGTTTATTAAAAATCCAGTATAAATACATGAAAGGTCATATTTATAAATAGGATATGAAAAACAGTTAAGAGTTATAAAGCTTAAAATAGCATGTACTGTATGTACAAATAATAAATCAAAAGTTAATAAATGAATTAAAGTAGGTTTTGTGGAAAAACAACCTGAATAACTATGGCTGCCCTATAAACGAAAGAATTTGTAAAACGTACAATTCATAATTTTGGCGTGATTGTCCTATTTTCCTATTCAACTAGAAGTATCTTGCTGCCTTTACAGTTTAAAATGTCTTCTCACTTTTCTCCATACCTTGCTCAAATCTACTCTAGCAATCTTCTGCATGAACGTTACCTTTTCAACCTACAAGATACAGTTAGTCTGTAGTTAGCTGCAACAGGTACTGATCCTAATAATCACATGGTCCTCCAATTCTGATATATATAAAAGTTGGCTAGGCTACCAACCAATTCTGATACGTAACGGCAACAAGATTGGATCTGTATGAAACGTTAGAGCTTATTTCTGGACCAAACAGTGTGTGTGATTTGTATGAAACTGCAGAGCAAAGAAGATTGTTCTTCAAATCCTGGCGCCCCCTCAGCCCCTTCCCCCAGCATTCAACTGTTGACATGGTGCTTTCTAAACATTTCCTGTATCATGCAGCACAACTAACAATGATAAAGATGTTCACAGCTTTGTGCAGTGATGCACATAAAATGACTGATTCTGACTTAGCAAAAATAGTTTAATTGTTTAGAAACTGTATTTATAGACATAGTTTCTGAGAAGAAACTAGTTACATATCCAACCGGTGATAATTACTAAATGACTTGTAAAGATGAAGTATCCAAAATAATTGCCCATTAAGCAACATTCCAAAACCAGGAAGTGTTTCTCTACACAGCAGTGTACTTTTAGACATATGGAAAAGAAATGTCTGATTCTGACGAAAAACACTGCCAGCGTTGCAGTCATGTGACCACTATTCCAGAAGGTGTTCAGTTGACATTAATGGTTCGTCTGCAATGATTCATCCAAATGTACTAACAGCGGGACATCTTTAGGTTGCTGTTATAGGCGTATCACACTTGTTGGAACTTTTAAATCACAAGGAGAAATCTCAAAGCCCTGTCTGACCACTAATAAATAGCAAGCTAGATGGCGGCGAGTGGTTGGAGGCATGTGATCATGTGATGTCACATCATCATGATCACTCATGTGATGTCACATCATCATGATCACTTGTGTGATGTCACATCATCATCATCACATGGTTACAGTTTCTATGTAAGGGGACTGGGGTTGAGAGTCAATCAAGTTGTTTGGTTTTTGTACCCAGGTTTTACCTTTGGTGACAATCTTAAACCATCACACAATTATTATTTAATCTTGTACTATATATTTAACCAGTACACTGGTCCTATTTTTAGTACCTCCTCCCCCAACACCCCACATCCCCCTCTGGAACCCTAACCAGAGAAGATAAGTAAAAGAAAAAAAAATTGTCTTGAGATAGTTGCTATGGCATTGCTTGCAGATTTGTCTTTCTCTGTCTCGCAAGATTTTGACAGAAGCAGATTAACATCCGTGCGTGCTCTAATTCTTTTCCGGCCTTGATTATCATTAATCTTTAATCTTGATGGTGAGTTATCGGGCGATAGTGGAACAGTTTCCTGTACGACGGTGAAAACTGCTAATGAAAATTTAATGAATCCGCACAGATTGTTGAATGACAAACCCACGTTTTTAAGCAGAAGGGAAGGTTCATCGACAGGTTTAAGTTGAAAACGTTTTGGAGGGGAAGAGAATCGTGACAATTCACAAATCAAGCCGAGCAAACAGTGCTATCGGAATATATCCTGAAATATACATTGTTTGATGAATTCTACTTAAGATGGAGGAGTTCTGATATCTATTTTTGTCCTCGTCTGATTCACAAATGATTTCCTCTATGGGATAAAGACAGATAATTCTTATCGGTTAAAGCTGGGAAATTATGCTGTAGAAGCAAAAGCCAGTTGTGTTGTGATTCTCTACAAGCAGTCTTAAACCATGTGATTTTTAT
>KN884917.1:4936-27483 GCA_000934455.1 Apostichopus parvimensis | reverse complement strand
AATTTTGTAACCATTAACATGCAAACACTCAAAGCTCTTGTTTTGCACGATTGTATTTCCTGCATTCTACCGATGACCTTTATACCCAGAGGTCACTGGTTCCTGTCTCGTGCTAGCCAAGTTTCTTTCCTTCTGTCCAACATCAGTTTAAAGTGGGAGGATTAGGTACCTTACAGAATGTGTTTGTTTATTCCACCCAAATTTGTAGCCCGTGTATGATATTTGGCCTTAATTTCAAAAAAAGTTTGCAAATGAAGAAAATTAATAATAACTAATGATGTGTGAATATTACTTCATGACTTAGTGAAAGTTACATGCCAACACAGAAGGCCAAGTCACCTGTTATCTACGGTAGAATGACTTGCCTGAGATCGTTTTTCACAGTAGCTGTAAACACAGTAAACTATATTTGTCTTTAAAGGCATTGAAGACTCGCCCCAAACCGTGTGCGGCCATCTGAAAAAGTTAACTTTCTGTTGCTTGCAAGTGACTTTTTGTTTGTGTCGCTACAAAATGCAGACAGTAATGAAACGTGATACCTTGTTATCTTTAGCTGGACCTGAGATGTCCATCGCTGTATCGTGTATACACTGTGCTGTTGGTATTGACCGCAGCTGTATGTACTGACTGTAGCAAGCTGTGTGTGTATTTTCTGGGATCGATGGTGGTGTCTAACACTTCTATTACACCTCATTCGAAACTAGGTCAGACTACCAGCATTAGACATTTCCTTTTGCGTGAGTCTTCACACCCTTTAAAGTAGGAGTGACTCTATTTATGCAACAAACTATCTGAATTTATACAAAATCTGACTGACCGTGTCGGAAACAAAATAATTTGTCAGAAGTGGTGGCATAAAGCCTGGATATCGCTGCAGTTCAAAGAAATTGGCTGCATTTTAGAGTTTACCCAATGCTATTGATAATGTCACTCAAATTCAATATCTCTTTGTTAAATTATGAGTGACTAACGTACATATTGACATTTTGTTTTTCACAGGTAAACATCGGAACCAACCAGTGGTTGTTTAACGCCCAGTTAGACCCACAGAAAGTACCCGCTATCTGCCTTAGACATGATGTAGATGGGTTACTATGGCAACCGGGAGTGATACCCGGAAGTGGGAACGCATGGTTCCACACAGCTACATTCAATGCCCTCGGTTACGTGCAGGCATCAAAACGGGACAAAAAGTTTGCATCGTGCCCGCCAGACACCTCGTATACCGTCCTTTGCGACTGCGTGAGGCACGTGTACATTTACAGGCAACCGGAGGGCACCATGTCTCCGGTGAAGAACAGAAAGACCGGAAAGGTAGTCACAGAGATATCTAAACAGCAGCTCGTTAGTTTGGACTGCCAGGATAATATTCTCGGAATGCAAACTTCTAACGAGAGGATCTTCATCTTGACGTCCCAGAGGCTTTATGTGATAAGGGTCAATGATGTCACCACGGCAACGACATGAAGGACAAATTTGTTTCGATGAATGGTTGGCCAACTTGGCTCCATTTTTGATATTCTCAGAGATTTAGTGGCTTACAGTGAAACTTGGAAAGTCGGTAAACTTCACACAAGGGTCTCAAGTAATGCATTTCAATTTTAGAAAATGTACTTTTCACAATCATGTTTTCAGTTTAAAGTAGCTTTTTTCTTGTACTGAAGACATCATTATGTAATATTTAGTCATAATGTGGACATTCTGTTTGAAGATATTCAGTATCAGTGCTACACTAACATGTCATGTCTTCTGGTTCCTTCTGTTTCTTAATTAATTGGTCACCGAATGAGTATTTTAGGCATCTCATTAAAAGTGTAAGATGAACCTAGTGTTTGATTTATTTGTGTTTATTTATTGACAATGAGCTTCTGAAAGAATCCTGCGATTTACAAGTAAAAACTTGTATCGAAGTCCTGTCAAAATGACAGTATCTGAATAGTGAACACAAACAATTTGCCAAAAGATGTTTTAAACTGTAACACTTATAGGCTGTGATATTATATGATCTAGTTGGCAGCTTGACCAATCTGAGCTGGCCATAAGTTGATCATTTTTAGCATTTCTGGCCATTTTGACATTGGTTTTTAATTTTGGCTAAATAAGAAGCTAATTTGGCCGAATTTCATGTGATGCTTGGCCATGAAGTTGTTTTACAATCTCGCAACCCTGATGAAACCATCCTGTATTTTGGTGTTTGTTCTGATTGGACAATTGTATTAAGCGTGCACAGTTAAGTTGACAGCAAAATTGGTGGCCGGTAGTTTGTTACTATAACAATCAGACTAGGATTAAGTCAAAGTAGTATATAAAAGATTATTGAGAAATCTAACCTTCAATTTAGACCATTCAACCAGGTTTGATGACAAGTCCTCCTTTGTCTTTCGATAAAATGTGGTAGACCCTACCCTGTCTTTATGAAGTCAATGAAATGTGTAATGTTGCTTGTTTGAAGAACAATCTTTCTGGGAATTTTTTGTCAGGTATGTGGAAATGAAGAAGTGGAGCATGAATGAGAGAAGAGTTATAAGTGTTAAAGGGGTATTCTGATGGCAGACAGTGAAACATTATTCCACACTTCCTAGTGGATATCCCCATGGAAGTATAATTATAATAATAACCAGAATGCAAAAATGCATTGTGGTTCCGATGATGTAACATGAGCAGTTTTCTTCATGAATCTGACGTAATGTATAGTGAGGGTGTTTGACATACTTGATCTTAGTAATACAATGCCCCCTAGTGACCCCAAATGACCTTTGACCTCCACCAAAAACAGTAGGCTTCTTGTACTCAATATGGTACTTCTACACAACATATATGAAATTGGGCAAACCTTCCCTTCTTGAGATATCGTGTTTACAAGCTGGGCGTCATCATGAATGCAAAGGTTACGAATATTATCCAATAATAATGAAGAATTATAAAGAGCTGGTATCCAATAGGAGTCACTCATGGTGCTATGTAAAGGAATGACCAACAAAAATAAATTAATTAAAAAGTTTGTGATAATACATGACCTAAAAAAGAATGACCTTTCTCCTAAGTCTGGGTGGAGTTGTTATTTAGAGGCAGCTCATTTTCCCCAGATAAATACATCATTACTGCAGGAAGTAGAACACAGTAGTCTGTGATGTCATTGTGGCTCATGTTTTTGAGAAGGCATTCGTTCCATATCTCTCTCATCACTGAAAGGGTGAGATACTGTGATTATTGTGGTTATTGGTCTCCTAGATCAAACCACAAGTGGTGTTTTGTTCAGTTCTGAGTTCATAAATAAGTAGTGCCAAGCTTAAAACAGGTTACTATCTAGTCAGTAATCAATTGTTCATGAAAATGTTGTTTTCAAAGAGACGATTATCTAACTCTGTGGATTGTCCTCTTGCTCTTGCCTCTCATATTATTTTACTCTTGTTTCATTGATTGTTCCACATCTGGAAATTGGAATGCTTTATCAGTGCAGTTCAAGGATTCATTGAAATTCAGTTCTGCAAGTTTCTCCATAGTAGGGATCACAAGGGCGTAGGAACCGGTGGGGCTGGGGGGGCGCCAGCCCCCCCAGTGAAAAATATGGTGGGGCGGAAGTATCATTCCGCCCCCCCGCTCCGCAAGTCAGAAAACCCCTTTTTCATTTCCAAATGAGAAAAAAAATCACATTTGGAGCACCAAATTACATCTAAGGCCAGGTGAAAATGCAAAATTATTTACAAAATGGAGTGGGTGTTGAAGTGTGCTATATTGCACCAAATTGCATCTGAGGCCACCTGGAAATGCTAAATAATTCCAAAAAGACCCCCCCCCAGGCCGGCCATCAATCTTCAGCCCCCCCACTCAAAAGTACTTTCCTACGATACTGAGGGATCATGTCACTTTATGCTGCTATTTGCAGATATATTCCTAACATTTCTCCAAACTTAGCACAGTTACAAACTTTGTGCATAGTGAAATATTTGCAGTAAGTTTTTCATATCAGCAATTTCTATCAACAGGGTATCTGTTTTTGTAAGTGTAGGTAAATGGATAAAGACAAAAGAAAACCAAAACAGGTAACATTGGTTTATATATATCATGGAAAAGCAGGGACGCCTGAACGTGAAAAGAGCAGGGGGTTCAAAGTATGTTTGGTGGGCAGAATCTTGTGTAGCCCATCATGTGCAGACACTGGCTGCACCGTGCATGGGCAGCGCTAGATCCAGGTCCCTTGGACAAACTCCCTGGAAGCTCTTGCAATTAAGCACTTTCATGAGACATTTTCTAGCCTTTCTGGGACCCAATTACCAATGTCTAATGGTATATTAATAATTTTTTAGCTCGTCTTTAGAGGAAAGACCCCCATCCTATGAACCCAAGTGAAGGGCAGGGGGTGGGAGCAATTACCCCTGTGTTGCAGACGTCCTTGTGGAAAAGGTATTAAGCAAACGGATTACTTAAAGATTCAGTAAAGTGATACACTGTACATCTCAATTAGCCATACCTCTGTTGTCATTTCCCAAAAAACTATCCATTTAATAAATTCTCATATTTATTCTAATGTACAGTTGTGTTTTCATCTTTTTAGGTTAAATCTGAACAGATCTGGTTTCTTCCACCATGCCTAAAATCATAGACAGACATTTCAGATTCTTTAATTTAATTTAATTTTTTAAATTGTGAACAATTTTTTACTGAATAACAATAAAATTCACTGTCAAATAGCACAAACCTGATTAGACTTTTGTTCTCTTCATTCTTGTTGGAGAAGAAAATTAACTAAAAATGTGTCATTTTTCAACATGATATTGCAGAGCTCTAGAAAAGAATCCAGGATGTGTAATTATAAGAGAGCAAACACAGATATTTTTTTTTCTCCAATATTAAAAAACTTGAAGAAAAGTTAATTGCTTCCTTGTCCAAATACTTAATTCTTCCACACATAGGTCTCAATATTTACAACCAGTTAAATATTTTCCAAAGCCTATGTGAATGCATTGACTGTCACATGGAGCAATTTTTGTGCTTTGGCTGTGTAAAATCATCTGTCTTCGACTACCAGAGTTTGGAGGAAACTTGGTATTATTGCAGCTGGTGAGGCTGAACTGGGCAAGAAGAAATACTTGTTCAATGGTTTTTTTTTCATTGCATTGACATTGCAGTACTTCAAGTAAAAAAAATGGATAAATTAGATCAAATATGTGAGGCATGATATTTCCTCTACAGGATTAAACGGCTAATTACTTCGAGAACTAGAGGTAAACAGTTGTAACCATCTACTAGATCTTGTACATACAATTATGTGTGAAGTATAAAAATGACTCAAAATGCTGCCTGAGGTGCATCTGATTGGAAAATGCTTACGTCATCAGATGCTACCATCCACTTTTTTCATGATAAATCTTACTCCATATCAGCTCAGTGCTGTGCTGACAAACATATGTTCAGTACATATGTATGTATGTACAGTTTGCATGTACCCAAATGGACTATATACTTTTATTCCAGCCTGCCTGCTTCAGTAGTAAGACCTTTCCATTCTAAGAGGAAACCTGCCCTCATTCAATGCCACCCTGTTTCCTATGCTTCTTCCTTCTATTGCGGTTTGGACTCAGTTTACTGGTTAATTCTCCTTTCGGTTTCAGCTGCCGCCGTTGTCGCGTGGTTTCTTCATCTGCCATGGCCTGAAGTGACCTCTGGTAGTTTTCTTTAGCCATCAGTACCTCTTCGGCTAACTGATCTATTCTAATCTGTAAATAAAGTAAGCAATCCTCAATGTAGAGTAAGAAGATAACAAATAAAAAAATAAAAAAATTATTTGTGAGCATTTATTAGCATCAGTAGCCAGGGTTGACCTTGCTGTTGCATGCTTCCATATTTAATGTGCCATTCCCAGGCCAGAGTTATGGTGATAAATCTCAATTTGGGGTTCCAAGAATATCTGTTATAAACTTCATTCCATCACTCTATGTCTTTTTACATGACATCTGGAAATGTGGATCAACTGTGTCAAACCTGACTAAGTTAACAATAAATAATTTGCACATTGGATGAGGCAGCAACAAAGATGTAATCTACTGTAGTGAACACATGCAGTAAAGGCCTACCAAACTGAACAGAAAGGGTGAAATAGGGTAGGAGAATGAAACCAATACACACATGAATGTATGAAAAAAAAAGTTTCCTGCAAGCAAATGCTTTTAGTTTCTACTGGAAAAAACTTTATGCAAACTTTCAGTCTTAGGTCCCACAGTTCCTTGTTCCATCTATTCCCATCCCACAACCCTTCCCCACCATAAAAAACTGACAACCCCCCCCCCAGAAAATCCAGCAGAAACAAAGGAGGAAACTCACTGCTAAATCTTCTTGTTGTTGTTTCCTCTTGATTGCTCCTTTTGAGGGGGGACTGGGTCTGCCATCTATAAAAGCAAAAATATAGCATTTCTCATCAATTCAGTGTTCAACTACTCAATTTCTCACAAATAGTGCTTGGAGCTTGGAAGCAACTTAAAGGGTATGAAGACTCGCGCAAAAAGAAATGTCTAATGCCGGTAATCTGACAGTTTCGAATGAGGTGTAACAGAAGTGTTAGACACCACCATGGATCCCAGAAAATGCACACAGCTTGCTACCGTCGGTACTTAGACAATAGTGTACAGCCAGTACATACAGCTGCGGTCAATACCCACAGCACAGTGTATAAACAATACAGCGATGGACATCTCAGGTCCAGCTAAAGATAACAAGGTATCACATTTCATTACTGTCTGCATTTTGTAGCGACACGAACAAACCGTCACTTGCAAGCAAAAGAAAGTCAACTTTTTCAGATGGCCGCACACGGTTTGGGGCGAGTCTTCAATGCCTTTAAAGAAAATCTAAAAACATGCAACCTCTTCAATAAACTAACCCTTTCACTCCCCACCATCCCCCTCTCAACTGACAATGTAGCTAAGCATTACAACTCAATTTGTTACTACTCAATTTCTCACAAATTTCTTATTTGGAAGCAAGTTTTTAAGAAAGAATTTTAGGTTCAGCACTTTTGCAATTTTAGTCCCCTAAAGTGTGCAGGGATATTAAAAAGATGATAATCTCCACCACACACTATGTGTTATCATTACCTGCATATGACCAATCTGGCCTGTCAGTCAAAGGTCCATATTCATTTCCTGACCTTGGAAGGTTGTTCCTAGCAACAAAACAAAATGAAAGTGGGAATACATGATGGATGTTCAAATATTGAGAATGACGGAATCTTCAACTTCATTTGAATATGCAGATAAGTAGCATTTGAAATGATGCTATAAATTTGCCTTGCAGGTAGGTCTATTACAGTGAAACTTCTTACTGCAAAGTACCTGGCATATTTACAGTTGTGATCAAGTTTTCTGTCTTTCTTTGAAGATTAAACAAATTTGAAGGGGAAAAAAATTGATGGCATGACATATAATCACTCAACAATTTTAGTTTCTTAGTTTCAAGAAACGAATACTGGCATCTTTTTTCTTCTTGTCTTTGCAACCTTACAACTTGTAGGCACACTTAAGTTGTCAGTTTCCAGGAAGTCCTTTTTCTTTGGAATTTTACAGAGTTGTTTCATCAAATATGTTGGTTTGTGATTGTATTATGATGTAAGAAAGTATTCGATGAATGAAAGTTTAGTTACTCTTCTCTCCATTTAGTTCCCGCAGAGCATCTTGCAGAAGAATGTACAAAAGCTGGATGGCTTTTTGTGTTATTTGTCAAATGTGGACCATGGCTTGCTCCAGTTTTAAGGACATCTGTAAAGGAACAATACAAAACATTTTAAAAAGAAATAGGATGACATAGGCCTAATGCGGATAGGAAACACTTATAAAGATCTGACAATTAGAATTAATAACATGTGGAATTATGATGCCCCTATGAAAATAGGCCTCAGACTCAGAGCTACACACTGCATATCAATGCTATCCTCTGCAAAAATGAGCCTGAGCTTAGTCTAACATAAGGCTAAGCCTTAAAGTAACAAAACTTAAGCCAACAGTTATACTAAGCGAGCAGCATTTCCAGACATTCCGAGGCATTTTAAGCTAGATATGTACCTTGCCATTATGGTGTTA
The DNA here is from genome assembly GCA_000934455.1 of Apostichopus parvimensis. Lineage (NCBI taxonomy): Eukaryota > Metazoa > Echinodermata > Holothuroidea > Aspidochirotida > Stichopodidae > Apostichopus > Apostichopus parvimensis. The sequence continues at coordinate 19,411 of KN884917.1, read as the reverse complement.
CATACGTAACGTTGTCAACCCCTGTGGCCTTGCCTAGCAAGTAGCATTTCAATACATTTATAATACTAACGCTAGGTTGTAATTGTTTAACTAGTACCGTAGTAGCTTTTATACTAGTATTATAGGCACAAGCACGATGCCCTAACTTTAAACTATTAGTCCTTATCTACAGGATTCATGGTAACTTTTAAAATGATTCAGTATGCTTTCAATCTTAGTAACATGGGTTTTATATGACCTACCTTTATTTCTCAAAAGCGGTCCGTGACGGTAAAGCAAGTAAATACGAGGTAGAAGTCGTGAAGTACAGCGCGCTGCCATCTTGTATGTATGTAGTGCATTGAACCCAACGATGACCTGACCTAGCGTAAGTATAGACTGAAAACCCGCGTTTTTGTCAATTTGTAGCCTGGATATCAAAATATAAGGTATATTCATTTAAATTTATTCATTAATGCATGTTAGAAATATGTATGTAAGACTATATTTTATTTCTTGGATACAATTTTATTGTTGAACATTGTTATTGTATTTTACTCAACATGATTTGCGTGAGTAAAGTCTGCCACACCGTGGTTTCAAGACACTGGCGCGAAATTTGTACACAACAAATTAAATTGATAGGCTTCCTAGAACAACAATGGCGAGGACAACGAATTGAAACGACAACACTACAAAAGGTTAACCAGAAGTTACAGTAAAGCACCATAACAATTAGCAGTAGGCTTGGAAAGTACTTGTTGAATAATGTCTTTAACAAATACGAAATAATTTCGTTGGTGAGTATGCTCACATGTTACTTGTATTGTATTGTAAATTGTACTTGTACTGGGCTAATAAAGTTGTAATGGATACTCAGACTGACGTTACTACATAACTAGGCCTAGGGGCCTATATTTAGAGCCTAGGCCTTGTAATTATACCAGTAGTATGTTTGCATTTTACTGTTCTTGTCTTTAGAGCAAGGGTGTGTTCCACAGGATTCTTTATTAGAAAAGAAACTGATGTCTTAAATCGAGATATGGTTTGACATTGTTACCGTAGAACAAACCCAGACATTTAATGCCCTGTACAGATTTTTGCATGTGTAGGCTTACAAAGGGTCAGAAAAATATCACAGCATTCCCTTAAGATAACAGGATTTAACGCATCAAGCCCTGGAGCCTTATTGGACTTAGACGCACCACGTGCACTACATTGGTATGAAAATCAATATTATCAATAAAAACAGTGGAAACCCTATTAAACATATCAAGCATACAGTCTACAATTTGCCTTGTAAAATCAGAGGAGAAATTTATAATCATTTCAACAACTTGGACATGTCCTTATTACTATCAATAGGCTTCCCATCACTTTCCTGCAGAGGACCAACAATATCCTTACTTAACTTAATCTTAACTTCCTTAGCCAAATTCATCTCAAAAGCAATTAGAATTCCTAATCAGCTGCTTAGTTAGTTGTAATATTATGTATAGATTTGTTGACTCCTATTGCTTAAACCTATTAAAATCAGAAGAGCAATTACTACATTTAAAACAGCGCCAACTGCAACTGCTATCCATTTGTGCAATTGTATAGCAATTTCCCCTTTTTGCATCTTTTTCGATGTGATCTACCGGATAATGATTTCCTGAACAAAATTTGATGTAAATTGGACAATCAGCAAAAATCCCAAATATTTTGCCCTACAGTACATGTTATTTCTTTTGTTTCTTTGATGTTAGTCGCTCACACTCATGAAAAGGCTGGTTCAGTTGACATGGATATACTTGAAGTGAAGAAGACTCTGAAGAAGTGGGAACGCTCCTTCTTTGAGACACATGAACGCAGACCAGGGCGAGAGGACATCCAACAGGCCCCAAAGAGGATAACAGGTACCGTAACACAATTCAACGATCAGTTATAAATATACCTCAATTCGAATTTTAATTGTTTAGGTTTGCATTAATCACAAATTCAAGGTTGGTTAGTAGAGGTGTTGTTCAGTGTTTCGGCTTCCCTTTTTGTTTTCCTTATTCAAGTAGGTAAATCTGTATCTGCTGACTATTAAAAATCATGACATTAGAACCAGTACAGTATGGCTTCATGAAGTCCACTTCACTCAATATCCACTCGATCTCCAAAAAGTGATTTCTTCACATTTTATGCCAACTGTTCTAAGAGGCTAAGAGCTATAAGACATAATATGTAAGATTTGTATACGTACAGTGTAACCAAAGATCACAACCACTCCCCTTGGCTAATAACCTGCAGCTAACCGGCAGGAAAAGCTTTGATTAAGGGGTTAATCAAGGGTCTAGCGTGCGTTACTGTACTCACAGGATTAATGCACGATCGGGGGATAATGCAAGCGATGCACGAGGGCGGAGCCCCGAGTGCATCCAGCGATAGCATTAACACCCGGAGTGCATTAATCATGTGAGTAACGCATGCTAGACCGTTGATTAACCCCGTTCATTCATACACTACCATTTGTGTGGGGAAAAAATCATAAAACAAAACATTTTTGGTTACATATAACCAAAGATTTATTCAAGTGATGCCCCGTAATTTTACCGTGCGTTAGTCACAGGATTAACCACGGTCAGCTGACCTGAATGGACCAATAGGATTTAGGAATCTTTACTATGTATGAATGAATGTCTTTTTATATAAAAGTTTTCCTTCATCTCATGCCAGATGCCTATCAGCAGTACCAAGAGCACAAGAAACCATCATCATGTCAACCAAAACAACCAACAAAGATCATCGAGGCGAAATCTCCAAATGAAAAAGAAACCGTCTGCCCAGAAGATGACTTCTGGGGTGCCCATCTCAACAAGTCAGCTTCGTCAGATGATGGTGAAGAGAAAAATATGAAACGTGAAAAACAGAAGGAGACTGCCCTCGAGAGGATCAGTAAGAAAATGAGGAGGAACATAATTGATTCTCAGGTGAGATACCCATGTAGGGACTTGTCTTGAAAAAGATTGGGGTTATGCGATCATAGCAAGTTCCACATCTCTTGGTGTTCCGTGTTTAATATAAAACTCTGAAAACACTGAAAGTCTTGTGTAAACGAACTGCTATACTGTACATTTTGTATGAAAAATACCTCACTCACCGTTACACACATAAAACAAAACAACGATAGATGCAGAGAACCTGATTGTAGTCTCTAACATGCAAAGCGAGATAGACCTCATCTGACTCTTTTTGTGATTGTGTCGTAGACTTTGACTACACACATCGATGATTGTCATTTATTCTAAACAAATTCTGATTGCTAAAATCTCTAAGCATCTGTTGCAAAAACTTTAAAGATCCTTGTACGTATGTCAGACAGGGTTGCTGGTTCTTCTGTAATGCCACCAGTACGAATTTTGTGACAATTTACCCTGTGGGTATGGGTAGGAAATGGTGTTATTGAAGGTCTCTTTTATAGTTGAAAATGAGGGAGTGAAACTTTGAAAATTAATTTATCAATGTCCTTGCCAATATTAAGGCCAATATATGCAAACTTTAACAACATGAAATGGTTGAAATCAATTGTCTTTAGGGAATTTAACAATGTTCAGATGCTATTTTGTTTGGTAGACCAATAGAAAATGCCATTAGAAAGCAAAACATAAGAAAGTGCATCTCTCAGAAATATGTGAACTATTTTTGCAGAATATCTTTAAAATATGATGATATCTAATTGTACCTCTTTCTCTTACATTTCCAGACCCCAAATAAAAGCAGTGGGGATGAGGGATCCCAGTTTAAGAAGGGCAAGCCTACTTCCACACCCTCCAAAAACACTCCCAACGATAAAGAGACCTTCAGAAGGAAGATTTCAGAAGATGAAATATCTGGAATCTCAGAGGCAGGATTATCTCTGGACGGTAAAGATTCAATTATCTTTAAGGGATCAGCTTTTAAGATCAAGTCCTCGTCAAAGTCTGTCAAATCTGATGACGTCGATATCTTTCAAGCCAGGAGATTAAAACCGTTGAATAGAAAACAAACCGTGCAGACTGATTGGCTCAAGGACTGTGGCGATGACCTTGAGGACTTGAATGACAAACGGTCATCAGTATCGCACACTGAAGTTGATTGTCCAACAGAAGAATTTAGAGATGAGAGAAAGGTGGGTAACCTCCAAGATAAGAAACATTCGGTAGATACTTTCATAGACAACAGACCAGACGGTTTGAGAGTTGGCGTAGGTGACCACAATGGTTTAGAAAGAGAAGTGGTCGTAAAACTGTCACCAGACAAGTTTGAAGATGAAGGAAAACCTATAGAACAACATTGTGGTGTAGTGAAAAGGAAAACGAAAAGAGATTCTTGTGAGGCCTTGGAAAGTTTGGCGAGCAAGGAGAATTCAGAACCGAATAAATTAAGCGATCGTGGCGCAGATTCAGATCTGTTGTCAGCAGATGGTGTAACTCAAAGCGAGACAAATGAATGTGAACTTGAAATAAGTGTTCGTTCGTCGACCAATCAGAGACCAGCTCGCCAGAAGAAATTGGGAACTGAAAATGGAGGGAAGCATATGTTGGACGGAGAAAGTGGGATGGACAATTTCGGGGGAAATGTCTCAAACGAGGAGTACAATTTGTTTAATAGTGAACCAGTCGATAGTACCAACCAAAGAGAATGTGTGTCAAGAACCACCGATGAATTAGATGGTGATAATGATAAATGTCTCAAGGAAATTTCAGATATCGAAAATAATAGCGATAAGTCTAATCATGTGGGCCGAAAGAGGAAGCTTTCATCATCTCCGGATGTTGCAGTCAACAGCCAGGTATCAACGAAGGATAGAAGAGTCTCTTCAAAGGCAGGACCGTCTCTCTTAGATCTGAACGATGACTTTGAATTCGGGGAAGAAGCTGCTGAGGAGGTGGTGGTGGATGCCCCAGAGATCGGCAGGGATGAAGATGGGGAGGTGAAGAGAAAAGCCAAAAGACAGAGGACACAAACATCCTCAGTGCCAGCAGCAAGGTTGGTTATAAATCATATTTGGTCTCTGCTTCTGTGCTTTACTCTTTTTCAGGGTTGGATCAATGGGTGGTTAAATTGTCAGGTGGGTGGTTAAATTGTCAGGTGGGTGGTTTAATTGTCAGGTGGGTGGTAAAATTGTCAGGTGGGTGGTTTAATTAATCAGGGTGGGAATTGTCAGGTGGGTGGTTTAATTAATCAGGGTGGGATCAACATCAGTGGGTCCCAGTGGGTTCAGGGCTGGATCAACGTTAGATGCCAGCTGGAGTAAACTCTTCATTCACGGTGGGATTAACATTAGCTGCCCGGCTAAATTCCAATCTTTTTTTGAGACTAATAGGAAAAAATGTATCCTTTATGGTCTTGTGTGACTATGGGTCCTCCATTACCAACAAGATTTGAGAAGTATTTTACCACTTAACTAGAAGAAAATTATCACCATCATTTTCAATGTCAGTACCAATCAAATTTGTTTTCAATGCTAGACATATTCAGTAGTACTCCCTGGCAGTATAAAGTCAAAAGTCTGTTTTTTTTATATGAAAAATTGCAAAACTGATTTATCATCGAGGCAGAACATGATGCGGGAGTTCATTCAACGTTTCTTCTCCACAGCCGTTCATCGTCGAGATCCAGCGCGAGCCTCAATCAAAACTTTGTCCGTCTCAACATGAAGCGTAAGACTTATGCTAGAAAGGGAGCAAAGATGAAGGGAGAAGCGTACAAACGGTTCATGTGGAAGCAGAGGAATAGAGGAGGAGGAGGAAGAGGAGGAGGATGGAGTGGTGGAAAGTTCCAGAGTAAAGGAAATGATACATGCTTCAAGTGTGGTCAGCAGGGTCACTGGGCCACACAGTGCAATGGTGAGGGAGATGGACATACCACAAATGTTTTAGTCAGATGTACTTGTGTGTCTTGATGTATCTTGAGAACTGGCCAAAACAGACCAGAACCCCATCCTCCCCTTCCTCCCCCCCCCACCACACCCCCATCTGCCGTACTAAGAATCAAATGATTTCATTGGATAACTTTGTTAATTATAATGAATCAGAATATTTGAGGATACAGAATATATGACATCCACCCACCCAAAAAACTAAGGGGGAGAAATGAAAACACATTCAGCAAAATGAATCAAAGTGATTTCATCAGAGTGTGCTTAGCACTGCTGTTAAGCACTTCAAAAACCCAGCAACAGCAACAGGGCTATGTTAACTCACAAATAATACCATTAGATTCCAAATTTGGTCCCATAGAATTGCTTTGACAAAGGGACTCCCCCGTGGAGAGACATAGAGTCCCCTTGGGCAGTTACTCAGAGATTTGAAACTTTGAGCAAAAGGAAGTTGGCAGGTCTGTTCTATGTGTTGTTTACAACAGTTCCTTTCTTGTATCCAACGAATACATGGTTAAGACAGGAAAAGTAATATGTGGCCATGTTTTCAACAATGAAAATGCTATTGTGAAATATCAATTTCCTGAAAAGTCCACAGTTGCCCGCCCCTCTCATATTTGGATGAAATTATTAGAAAAATGCACTGCGGCCAAAATGACCCATGCACCAAAAGTTAGCTCCATACGCTGGGCGATTCCGACCACGATATGGCCCTATGATATTTATTTAAAAAAAAAGAGGGTTGCCTTCCTGTGTTGGTTAAAGGCATTGAAGACTCGCCCCAAACAGTGTGCCGCCATCATTAAAAAGTTAATTTTCTGTTGCTTGCAAGGGAAGTTTTTCTCTCGTGGCTACAAAATGCAGACAGTAATGAAAAGTGATACCTTGTTATCTTTAGCTGGACCTGAGATGTCCATCGCTGTATCGTTTGTACACTGTGCTGTGGGTATTGACCGCAGCTATATGTACTGACTTTACACTAGTGTCTAATTACCGATGGTAGCAAGCTGTGTGTGTATTTTCTGGGATCGATGGTGGTGTCTAACACTTCTGTTACACCTCATTCGAAACAAGGTCAGATTACCGGCATTAGACGTTTCTTTTTGCGCGAGTCTTCACACCCTTTAAAGGAAGAAAACAGTCACTAATATGAAAATGGGAGAAAACCAATCCTAAAATGGAACACTTGTAGGGATGGGTTTGAACTGATCAGCTGATTCTTGAACAGTAAACTAGGTTTATCAGCAAAGGTCACTGTTTCAATTTGCTGTACAATTAACCTTTTTTTTTATCATAATTTTTGGGATAAATTCATGTAATAACAGCTGATTATTAGCATGAACTAAGAGTCCAATGATTTTATTGGATATAATTATGTTAATTGTTAGTTTTTACCATTTACATCATACATTTCTTTGGTTTGCTGTTATCAGGTTTTCAGAAGAGAAAGAACGTCGAGGAAGATGAGAATCCTCCAGATGAAGGAGAACTCCAACCGTTTCCATCTGTGGGAGAGGCGGCTATGAAAGCTGCTGGTATCCGTCCAGGTAAATATAAATCAAATAAACAAAACAATGATTTATTCTTACTTTTTTGCATCATTTGTTTTACTAAACCAATTAAAATACAATGATGAAAGTTGAATTATTCAAGTCAAAAACTTGACACTGGCCATGCATAATAATTTGCATAATAAATTGTATAACATTGATGCATCAGAATATTTGAATATACTGGAATATATTCATTTAACTTTTAGAAGCCAATTTCCAAGTTTTCATTCAGTTTTGTCTTTTAAATTCTTCAGAAAGTCAATGGGCCATGTTTAACTATATTGTTATTCACAAACAATTTACCTGTTTGGATTGACTTAAAGCGTTGTTTCCCATTGCTTGCCAATTGTTTTGTTTTTAAATAAAAACTAAAAAATATTGATAAATAACCAATGACTGTCACCTTTAATAGCATTTGCATTGTGGTTAATACTCTGTGTATGTTAACATCTATGTAGCATGACAAAATGTATCCTTTTATGCAGAATTCCTGAAAATATCCCTATTCCCTGAATATTTCTCTAAATCCATTTCCTGAACATATCCCCAATAAAGAAACAATAGCTGCATTCTTTCATCAAGTTCAGCAATCATTTTACAACCAAATTTTAATGAGAGATTGTCTAATCTCTAGGTTTAACATTCCTTAATATCTGGGGAAGAATTTCCTTGAGAGGGAGGGACAGGGGGGGGGGGGGCATTACCTTGGATAGTTTAAGTAAGCTTCCATTTGTGGGTAAATACTGGTAAAACATATTTACACAGAGATCTAAAATGGTCCGTCTAAGTAAAAAGTCCTCTGTTTTTTCTTCAGATTCCCTAGCAGCGGAATCTTTCAACGTTGACAATATCAAACCCCCAGTCTATGATGAACCATTGCCTCCTCCTGCGATGGAACCACTCTACCCCCCAGGACCAGACGGGAAGCCGATCGGTGAGAAAATGTTTTCTTCCGCAGAATGTGTACAGTATCCGAGAGATCTCATTTTGTTAGCTATACTGACTTTCGGAATTGAAAGTATCAGTCGGGGATGTTCTCTTTGGGATATGAATGTCTGGTCAAATTATGGCCATTTTCTTGCTTTGGCACTGAAAGAGTTGATACAAAGAAAGAACCAAGTTTATCTAGTTCTAAGTGATTTAATTCCTTTTCTACTGCAAACTGTCTGCTGCGTGTACTGTAGCTGTATAAACATTTTAGAAGGCAGTATGTTTCAATGCTTACGGCAAACTGTCTGCCTCTAAAGTACATCTTGCTTAGCATTAAAACATCAGGGCCTCTAACTGTTATACCTTCCTGCATCAATTGATAAATGAGGACGAATGCCACAGTGTCCTTGATGCTGATGCGGCATCCAAAACCCCCACCTAAGCAAGTTCTTCCCCGGGCCCAATTCAAAGTCATCGTTTCGATCCAAGAGAGACGGTCCTGTCTTTGAAGAGACTCTTCTATCCTTTGTTGACACCTGGCTGTTGACTGCATCATTGGGAGATGATGATGGCAGCTTTCTCTAACAGCCCACGTGATTTAACTTTCACTCTGTGATGAAAACCAAAGTCTGAGGTTTATGAAAGATACAGAACAGAGCCGAAAGAGAGGAGTATATCGGTCCACATACCCCCCGCCCCCCCTTCCCACATACCTCCCACAGCCTGCCCACCTAGTATAACGAAACATACAAGGATTATTCTTTCAAGCAAAGTTAAGTGATTTCTTGAGGTATTACACAGATCTGTTTTGATAACATATTTGGTGTGCCAGTGATTTGTGTGGTAGGTGTCCGGACATTGTTAACGTGACCAACTTCTTTAAAGCTGTCATTGGGTAAGCCACGACCATGTATAATGTGGTCCATCTGTGAATTTTGTTTACTTCCATACAGGAAGTTAAAATGACTGAAACATGCAGTCAAATTCTCTCCCTCGTTCTCTCACTTAACCATGTTTTGAGGGTTTTTTTCTCTTCTGTGGAAGTTTAACATTTGTCAGTACATTTAATACAAAGTGCTGTTTTTCCTGCAGATCCACCTCAGGATGTTATGAAGGCTCTAAAGAAGTTGGGTTTTACTTCATTCAGGACAGGTCAACAGCAGGCTGTAATGAATATCCTATCAGGTAAAATTTGTTCTGGTTTTATCTGGTGACTAGGTTAATTTATTAAGTTTTGCCGAGTTGAGATAAACAGCTTACAAGTTCTGCGTTGGATGAGTCAAAGGTTCATTTTCATGACAAATACTGCAATACTATGTCTTTTCACATGATCTAAGACTTTTACATTCTGATAAAATGCTTATTTGTAAAAAATGTTTTGAGAATTGTGAACATTGCTTGTCATAAAAATACTAAAGTTCTTTGTACGAATACTGAAATATACAATCATATTGGCATATTTGTCTAGCAGGTTACATATGTATGCTTAAGCATATCGTTATGTGCTACAACAGATATGTTATTCTTTGAATGCCCATTATACACCACTTCACACTCAAAGTGTTTGAAGGAGATGACACACCATGACAAAACATACTTGTACTATTAAAGATAAATTCGTTCAAAACCCTCAGAATATATGTAAACCATATGAAATATTCATTTAACCTACTGTTATGTTTTGATATATTATTGTTATGCACCCTCCTCAAGATATACTTTGTTGCATAGCGCCATCTAAACAAACGAAACAAAAAACCTGGATGAACTAGTATTCCTATACACAAATCGATCTCTGTTTTCCTTTGAACAACACTATACCTTCTTCAGTGATGATTATATTCCCTTGCACTAACATAATTTGTAAACCATGTCGTGTTTCCATTTTTCTTTTCTCAGGTCTTTCAACCCTCCTCATCCTTTCGACAGGGTCCGGTAAATCTCTCTGCTACCAGTTGCCTGCCTTCATGTACGCTCAGCGTTCCCCTTGTATCACCCTGGTCATCTCACCCCTGGTGTCCCTCATGGAGGATCAGATCGAGGGTCTACCAGGGTGCCTACGAGGTGCCCGTATTCACAGTCACCTGACCAAGACCCAGCGGGATGCGGTGATGACCGAAGTATCGGAGGGACGGGTAGACGTCCTGCTCTTGTCCCCCGAAGCTCTGGTATGCAGCGGGGGTAGAATCTTACTGAACTCTTCCAAGATGCCCCCGGTCGCCTTCGCTTGTATCGATGAAGCTCACTGCCTCTCTGAGTGGAGTCACAACTTTAGACCATCTTACCTGATGCTCTGTAAGGTATGGCCGTATACAGGGTATCACAAGATGGGAATTATGGAAGGTTTATCGCAGTATGGTCTGTAAGACTGCAGCCTGAGGTGAAAGGTCAAATTCTGGTGGCATTTGTACTGACACCTAGATGTACTTAAAGAGAATTAAAACATTGAAGAATCAAACCCTCAAAATAAAAAGGTATTGGGAACAAGCCCTCTCCATCTTCATTGCAAGAAAGGAAAAAGAACAATGCGCAAGTTGCTCGACATTAGTGTTTTGCATTTTTTGATAGCTTGCTCTTTTATTCCTGTGCTCATTTATTCCAGCTAATGTAAAGCCTAGTTTGGGGGATCGGTTGCAGGGATGAGCGCGGGGGGGGGGGGGGGATATATACATTGAATATAGATAGAAGTTCCTGGGCCCAATAAACCTTTCAGTTATTATTATTATTGAAACTGTGTATTTTGTTTTAATGTTAATATCTGCAAGTTGGTCACAGCTATACTACAAAACTCAAAAAGAGTTCTTGGATGATTCCTTTTTGCTTTTCAGGTGTTGCGGGAACAGTTTGGAGTGAGGTGCATTTTGGGATTGACAGCTACAGCCACTAAGAGCACAGCCAGGAATGTGGTCGAGCATTTTGGGATCGGTGGTATCCCTGGCTCAGTGGTCAGGGGTCCGTCTATGCCCTCCAACTTAGTGCTGTGTGTATCTCGAGATGTGGACAAGGAAAGGGTAAGTTATGCGGAAAAAACAATTTATGGCAGAAATATCTACAAGAATTATTTTTGTGATTTTAGATGGGTACCAAACACTGAGGCTAGATGGCTCCATTGGTAGGGTAAAGAATCTGTTTTTCTGAAGCTACTTGTTCAAATCCCATTCTAGCCAATTAAAACTTACTCTTCCCAAATGCTTTTTAGCTTTCTATGCATGAGAATATTTCTAACAGCTTTGTTATCAGTCAAGAACAGGAGTCTCATTCTATCTTTGATTGGAATCAATTTTGCTGTGGGTATTTTCTTAAAGGTTTCCTGATAAATCAAAGTGATTTGTCCCATGAGATTAATGTATGTGGCCAGATCTAAATTGCAGTCAGTAAGCTAGTTGACCAGGCGGCAGTCTAGGTCCTCCTGTGAGATATTAAAGGGATACTCCATAGGCTGAATTTGACTGCTGAATAAAGTGTTTATGGCATAGGAATTAATTTTTTCAAATTTCGTCATTGGTTTCTTAATGCATCTGGCAACAGTAGAGTGAATGATGTGATCATATCAGTTGAGCTGATAAATGTTTCTTTTCTTTTCTTTATAACGTTTAAATAATTTAATCCGCAGCGGAAAATAATATTTCTGATAAAAAAAGGGAAAAACAAAGAACAGTTGCATTTTGATTAAGTTGTACATACACATTACATTGACAGCTAATTGAAGAATTCCAAATGTATCAGATTTGAAGGATAAATTAAGCAGAAAATTGTAACAGGAGAGTAAAAACTTTTTAAATAACCTCTACCATAATGACATCACAGACCAGAAACTGTGATCACTAAGGAAGGATTCAGCCAGTCAAACTAGGTTAAATATTCCATCTATCGTATCTCAAGGTAGGCGCAAGATATTGAGATGGCAGTTTTTAATAAACAGTATATGGAATATTATAATATATATTATATATATATTATATATGTAACTCCCATCTCTCTCTCTAGTCGGATTCTTCCATTTATTTATGAAGGTTTCGTTTGCAGCAACAAAAGTTGGTTTTTGTGTTCTCAAAATTATTTTGAGAAGGACACTTCACATTCCTTATTTACTAATTTAAATAATGATTTCAATAACAAACTAATGTTAGTAAGAGATTTTTGACACAGTTACAGTGTTCAGGTGTATTGTCATTCTCATGTTATATTGAGAACGACACTCTAACGTATACGTTCATTGGCATTTAAATTAAATGCCCCACAAAATATCCCCCTCAGTCATCTTGTAATCTCAAACAACGATTAAACATCAACTCAACAATGTTATTAAAGTATGTTACATGCCTGTACAATACAGCAAAGGAGGCACGTAAACTGGTCCAGAAAACCTAAGAGGAGATTTAGTCAGATTTGTAAGTACTAAATATCATTATTATTAAATAATAAATTTTTAATTATTTTTATTATTTTTATTTTTATTTTTATTATTTTTTTTATTTATTATTTTTATTAATTATTTTTAATAATTAATTAAATTATTTTGATTGGAATGTCTTTATTTTTTTCTATTGTTCTCCAGGCCCTGGTTGATCTCCTCGGCAGTGATATGTATGCCGATCTAGACTCCCTCATCATCTACTGTATACGGAGAGAACAGACAGAGAAAGTAGCATCTCTGATTAGGACCTGTCTTCAAGACCTACAGATGAAAGTACCACAAGAAAAAGGAAGCAAGAAAAAGAAAACAAAAAAAAGAAATAGAAAAGGTTGGATATTTTTACTGTCATTTTAACAGACTGCGAGAAAAATTACAGCCAGCCAGAGTTTATTGGAGCTAACTGACACGATAGTGCCAACTTGAGTTTTTGACTAGTTTAGTTCATGTGAGACCGCCTGATTTCAAAGTACAATTAAAACTTCACTTGGTATGAGTATGGGTGCAAGGCCCTAAGCATAAGTATGGGTACAAGGCCCTAAGCATGAGTATGGGTGCAAGGCCCTAAGTATGAGTATGGGTACAAGGCCCTAAGCATGAGTATGGGTATAAGGCCCTAAGTATGACTAGGGGTACAAGGCCCTAATGCTTGAGTATGGGTTCAAGGCCCTAAGTATGAGTATGGGTACAAGGCCCTAAGTATGAGTATAGGTACAAGGCCCTAAGCATGAGTATAGGTATAAGGCCCTAAGCATGAGTATAGGTACAAGGCCCTAAGAATGAGTATAGGTATGTTACTTGCAGCACTAATATCATTGATAGCTTTTCAAAATGCCTCGATAGATGTAAACACTAAATATACCAACTGGTGTGAACCTTTGGTGGAAGAATTCATTATTTCAGCTACCGATAACTTGCGTCTCTTTCAGCCGATGAAAGACCTCCAACAAACAGTGCGGAGGCTTACCACGCCGGCATGAGCAGTGCGGCCCGTAGGAAGGTACAAAACGCATTCATGGCCGGCAACCTGAGAGTCGTCGTAGCGACGGTGGCATTCGGAATGGGTTTGGACAAGCAGGACGTGAGGGGAGTCATCCACTTCTGTCTGCCTAGGAGCTTTGAGAGCTACGTGCAGGAAGTGGGAAGATCAGGTCGAGACGGAAACAAATCCGTCTGTCATTTATTCCTGGATTCTAAGGTGAGTAATGAAACTAACTTCAATCTGGTGACTTTTAAATTCTGGTGCTAAAATGACCGACCAAGCACAAAAAAAATGCCGAAGAAACCAATAGCAATTTAGTCAAGTTGTGTTATGATTGTTACTTTATTTCTATTATTTATGTACCAATGGAAATAAATATGTTAATTTTAACAGATGGACAAACAATGTGTCTCTGTGAATCTGTACGGCTCATTCCAACCAGTAAGGAGTTTAAATTGTGTGACAGAATGACAGTGGTGTTATCCATGTGTGTACACAGAGAACCAATTATGCTTTGTGATTTATAGTTCAAGTACGTTGTTTGTGATGCATTACATAACATTTATAACAGACTGAAATCCCAGTATCTGATAGTCACCACTATTACACATTGGAAATCAGGTGTGTTGATGTGTTTTACAACCTGCCAAGATTTTGCATTGTGAATCTGGCCTAGGATAACATTTGCTACCAGTGAAAAGTAACCAGATTTCCGCTCACCCCCCCCAAA
>KN884916.1:27501-44118 GCA_000934455.1 Apostichopus parvimensis | reverse complement strand
ATTCTCATCTCCATCCATCCTCCCCACACCACCCCCTCCACTGGAAAAACAGAGGTCCCAAATTTATGCCAAAAAGTGATGGAAAAACTTGTCATGCACTTATGTTCAAATCCTTAGCAAGCATTTCACTGCCATCATTCTCAAAGGCTTTTCCTGACTGAAACATTTTAATGTCAGTATCTAGTTAAAAAAAAAACTCTTTAGTGCCTTGCTATGGTTTGAACTTCCAGGAAAGTACTTTGGAAACTTTTATCATTGCTAAAATTTGGAGGCTTAAAAGGACTACTTTAAAACTTAAAAACTATATATATTATATCTTAGATAAAGATACAACAGTATCCTGTGAGGACCTGCAGGTTGTTTACCTTTGCATTCATGATGGCATATGCGTGTGGCGGTTGTTGACTTCAAATGACCTTTGACCTCCACAAAAGCAATAATAGGCTCCTTAAATTTGTAACCAGGTTGGACCAATTTCGTATTTGGTGTGTAGATCGTACCACATTGAGTACAAGAAGCGTATTGTTTTTTGTGGAGTTCAGAAGTCATTTGGGGTCACCAAGGGTCAAATTGCGAAAACCTTAATTCTTAACACGATATCTCAAGAAGGAAAGCTTGAGCAGACCTTATATTTAATATGTATATGAACCACATTGAGTACAAGAGGCTTATAGTTTTTGGTGGAGATCAAAGGTCTGAGGTCACCAGGGGTCAAAATTGTAAAAACCTTCTAAACACGATATATCTCGAGAAGGGAAGCTTGTGCAGACCTCATATTTTGTGTGTAGAGGTACCACATTGAGTACAGGAAGCGTATTGTTTTTGGTGGAGGTCAAAGGTCATTTGGGGTTATCAGAAGTTAAAAAGTGAAAACCTCGTAAATATGATATTGCAAGAAGGGAACCTTGGGCAGATCTCATATTTGGTCTGTAGATGCACCATATCAAATTTAAGGAGCCTATTATTACTTTTGCGGAGGTCAAAGGTCATTTCAAGTCAACAAACGCCACACATTTACTTCACTCCACTCTTACCTGTCTTTCTACACTAACACGTACACCTTCCTAAACATAATATTGCAATTGGGAAGGTTGGACAGATCACATATTTGGTATGTAATTGTACAACATATTGAGTATAAGAAGCCTAATGAGGACGGATGTGAATGGTCGTTAGTGTTCACCAGGGGTCAAATTGTGAAAACCATGTTTTGCACAATATTTCAACAAGGACAGATGTCATATTTAGTATGTTGATGTATCTATCACATTTAGTACAAGAAGCCTGTTGTTGAGGTCACTGGTCATTTCAGGACAGCCTGTGCCGTCATTTTGAATTTATAGTGTGTCACCTCACACTGCTTTTCACTATATAACTTACTAAGATGAATTCTACATACCATCACACTCACTTCGGTTTAACATGAGAAGCGCAGACAGACTACAGGTGTGTGGGTTGTGTTTCTCAGTGTTTCTCAGTTGGTTAATTACTTAAGAAGCCATAAAGCAAAGAGTATATATAAAAGAACCAACAAAATGTGCATTATACATGCCCTGAAAATTAGCACATGTATTTCGTCTGGGAAGGGCTAGAGAAACAACCCACACACCTGTAGTCTGTCCAGGTAACCTGTCCAGGTAACCTGGACAGACTACAGGTGTGTGTCCAGCCAGCTCAGTTTACCATTTGTCTTGGTGGAGTGAGGACCTCACTTCACCTGGGAATGCATGCACTGCATACATTCCTTGTTAGCTTAAGAGTTTCAGCCTCGTCTGCTGGGAGCCGCTTTACACAGTTTTATACGACACGTGTAGAATCGACTTGTTTACTGCATCCTACTGTAGCCTACTTCACCTGTAGTGTTGGTAAGTCGTTTCTTTTTCCCTTTCCCTTCTCTTTGTTTATTCGGCGCGGGTTCGCGCAGGCTACTCGATGCATTTATGCCGTTTAGGTGTAAGTGTACACCCTCACTATACAGTATGTCAGATTCATGAAAAAAAAAAAATGCTCATGTTACATCATCGAAACCACAATGCCTTTTTTGCATTCTGGTTGTTGGGAAAATTATAGCATTGAAAATGAGTGCCCTGTTGTTGGAAAATAAGTGCGGAAAGTAATTAAATGAGTACCATTTTGTTGAAAAATATTCAAATACTAGAATTTGTGGAAAAGAAAGCATATAGAGGATCTTTTTTTGTTAGAATATCTTGAAATGAATGTAAAAGTTAAATGCATGTTCCAATGCATGTCCCCAGAGTTTATGTCCCCTTCCCCCTCCCGATTGGACCCTCTTCCGCTACCCCAGCCCATCCCTACCTATTTTGATTGCCCCTTAAAACTGCCAGATACAATTTGAAGTAAGATGATTTTTGGCGAGTTTTTTCTTGCTAATTGACAATCAATGAATTTCCCGAATCATAAAATTGGATGTCGAAAGCAAAAGAAACCGACCTCAAATTTGGAGTACAGGGAAGTCAACACAATTGCCTCTGCTCTCTTGAAGCCTAAAAGATTGATGTGAACCAACGATACGAGTTGACCCGTTTTGGATGGACGTATTACGTAAGCCCGTTAGTTCCATCCATTGCGATTTCATTCAATATTTTTAAGAAATGTTTTTCTGCAAATATATATATTTTTATCAAATGACTGATTTCTTTTCACTTGCTGGCAATAATTCGCATAAAAGTCTACCTTTTAAAGGTTGATAGCTTAGTTGATTGATTGGTGCGGGAAGAATGATGCCGGTGGACGTACGCAGCTGGGGGGGGGGGGGGGGTATGCGGCAGCCCGGGAGAAACTTGAAACTCTAACTTGAAATTCAAAGTAGTAGAAAAGCACCCATCCAAGAGCCCACAGCTTCTGGTGACTCCCTCCCCACCCCCCCACTGGGGCTTACAAGTTTACTCCAGTGTGTTATTTTGCTTTACTGAAATTGAAGGGCCGTGAAAGTGAGGGAGGAACTGGACAACATAGTGAGAATATACCAAGATGCATATAGGCACTAGATTATCACCTTCATATATTTTATTCTCATGTTTTGGGATGCATGCATGGACGAATAACTAAAGTTATGCACAGACGCCTTAACCCAGGCAGTTCTTCTGATTGTGTGGCGACATAAACATGTATCTTGGGTTAATTAACTAGGTATTTGGTGTCGCCCTATAGCTTTATTGCTGCAACCGATCCTAATCGACGGTCTTCTCACCTTCCTCCCTCCCTCATCATTGCTCGGCCCTTCAAATGTTCACCTCACTATCGAAGTACGTTGAATATATGAAACGTGAAAATGTCAGGACTGACGGCACCATTCAGGTAGGACCCTACCAGCCTTAGAACTTACATTCCGGAGAAATGTCATTTCTCTCTCTCTCTCTGTGTATTTTCTTGCTCTGAAATTACTATGAAAGAATTGTATGTCCCAGAAACGCTACGGCACGCAACCTCCCCCCCCCCCCCCGCCCGGACCCCATTATAGGGTTCTTAGATATAGGCTTATTCCGCAGAGTAAAAAGAAGAGTAAATCCCCTTTCTGACATGTATGTATGCCTTGTGTGCTTCAAAATTACTGGCAGAAGGAGAGTACTTTCTGTCAGTGAAAATGCTGCAGCTCGCCTCGCGAACCTCATGGCACTGATGTACACCCAACCAATAATGGTGTTCACATTCGGAAATACTTCCTATATGGTACGTATACAGCTGTAATTGTAACGCAAATTGACCTTTGATCAGTGCATATTTCTACACTACAGAATTTCAACACATTTTGTCTTTGTGATGAAAAAAAAAAGTATAAATGTTAAATGTTCAATTTCATCACTCCAAGACAAATGAAAACTTAATTGAATTATTAAATTATCTGCACATCATCTATAGGGAAACTTAGAAATAAAAAACTTAAAATAAAATAAAACTGTTGGCAAACTGCTTATCCACTAGAGAGCCTTTGAAGAAGATCCTGCTAGGATCGAAACGTCAGGCCAACTTACTTTTACACAAATAAAAAACTTGTCAGCAATGACATTGTGTCAACTTTCGTAGGCAAGGTAAATTGACAATTCAATTGAACATTCAAACAGCACAGTAAATATTAACATTTCACGGCCAGTCACTGCAGTCGGTCTCATAAAGCTAATCGGTCTCAAAATTGATCTAGGCTGTACCATCTGAGGTTGCAGGCTTCATCTGCCAAAATTTATCAGATTACAAGTGGCCACATGTGGTAGGCGTACTGATTCATTGGCCATTTATATTGTTGCACCTCACCTTGCAACCGTGGCACCATCCCAAACCCCAGACAAAACTGGATCAAGTTTTGACGGTTATCCGGTTAATAACCCGTTAATTATTTAGACAGTTAACGAAGATCGAAGTCTGACCCCCCCCCCCCACCCCGGGCCCGCCCCGGCCTCAAGGAAAGTAATATATGGGCTACATACTACAAATGACATTACTTAGAAATTATAATAGGACACCAAAATCTTCTCTTCTCGGATTGATATCGAGCAGTCAAAAGATACTACATTTGGATTGAGGGGTAGTAGGCCTACATGTAACCGATTATTATGTGTAGACAGATGTAGAAGGCTTTTATCCTTATACCAATTGCAGGAAGAGACCTGCATGCCGTTTTATTGAAGTGTATACGCCCCCTTTTTTTCTTCTGAGGGTTATACTGTAGGTTCCGAAATGCTAGACTGGTCACTTTGAATTACAGCTGTTTCTGTTGTATATATATCAAACAGTTGATGTAAACTTTCCAGCAGTGATCAAAACATTACAAAGTCGTAGCGTGGTGAAAGGAGATTGAAATAGAACTACGAGACATTTGATGTAATACTTTGAAAGTGAAGTTTTGTGATAGACGCATTTACATGATTGGCCCCCACTTCTTTGATTTGACTTAATGGTAATCTTACAATAGCTCTTGCATTCACTTTTGGATAATTCTTTGAATATTATTTGTTCCCTTTTTAACGTTAGGCCTAACTAGTAATAGTATTATGTATATAAAGTTACTGTAGCCTAGGCCTAGGCTATGTGGTTCACTTGCTAATATTGTAAAGTTAGGCTACTGAAACAATACCAGGCATTAGTAGCATGGACACTGACAATTTCGGACACCTAAGCCTTAAAACACCCCAAAACTATATCTTCTGGTATAAATCACCTGAAAATATACTTGATATGGTGGGAAAAGTGTGTTATATTAAGATACACGGCCAAACTTTCTTTCCTGCAAACTGTTTTCACGTTGTAAAAAAGAAGATTCTTCGTGATCGTGGAACTGGTATTTCTTTGCTAGAGTATTGCTAATTTTCGGACACACAGTCCCACAGTGTGACGCTGGTGATAAAATTGGTGGCGCAGTTGCTCTTTCAGTAATTATAACAGACTTCATAGATCTCCGTCATTTTATTGACAAATATGTAAGTATTTACTTGCACACGGGTCATTTCGTACTTTTTGGTGAAATTTGGCTCTTCCTGTAGGTTGTCATGGTGAAATCGTGCATTTCTTAGGGGTGTCCGAAATTGGCAGTGTTCCGAAATTAGCAATACTGACTATATAGCATGGTGGGCTAATAATTGATGCACTTAGGGATGTGATCAACGATGTCTATCAAGGAAAAATCCAAATCACTCAACTGTATGTGTTTTTCACACAGTATGTGTACAGTAGTTCCTCTGAAATGCAATGATCTCAAAAAATTTATTCTGTACCTGCGCAACGTACAATTGAGCAGAATTTGACCGCAAAATGCCTGCCGTGTCAAGTTCTCTCATACCCAAAAATTGACACATTCGTCGATAAGCTAACTGTAACTTTTGTGTAAGTATACATCCATTGACTCTGGATGCAGTTTGCTATGCTCTGAGCCTCTAGGCCTAGCACAGATAGGTCAGGACCCAGAGAGTAGGCAAGTGGTATCATGTTGAGGTAAGTTTGGTTAGTTTTTGGGAGTAAGATTTCCAATGCCCAAAATATGTGCAAAACTGGGGACAGGGTATTAAAAGAAAAACACTAATTGATCAGCACATACCTGAAATGGATTTAAACTCATGAAAGATGTAACTCTGCTTCGCTACAAAAAGTTTAGGTTGCCTGCTGTATCGTTGTTAGTAATATTTGGGTACCGTTATTCTCCACACACGGTACTTTCCGCAGACACAAAACGGTGCTTTCCACGCTCCAAATTTGTCGGCGAAAAACAATGTTTTTGTCAGCGGAAAATACCAGTTTTTGTTGGAGGAGCAGAATGGCTGACTGAACTTACTAGGCACATTGAAATGATTGAGGAGGATGGAGAAGAATTTGGCTGTAGCAGGATAGTATTTAGCTGCGAGCCTAGATAGGATATAGCTTAGGTTCGGAAGAGGAATGATGATTAGGTTTACCTGGCAATACCACGTATTCACCCAGCAGGTATATCGGTATCTGGTTTTGCTTATACCCACACACCCTAGGCCTAAGAAACTGAGAGTAGTATTCCCTGCTTTGTTGATTCATGTTGTTTGATTCAAGTTGATCAGAGAGACCATCAGATCTTATTCGTGCATGCAACAAACATTAAGGGTCTCATTATTCTTCCAATGCAACAAATTTGGCAAACATTCTATGAGAATTGATTCTCTCATTCCTTTTGCAATTTTTTTTTCTAAATTTGGCTTGTTTTACTGTTTTGTTGTGTTCATGAATTTTGTTACAATGGATATTAGACGGTTAGAATTCAGATCTTGTCTTGTATTACTGGGCATTTAAAATATAATTTTTGCTTTTGTTCTTACAGGTTCTTGTGCATGGCTAAATGATGTCTGCTTCAAACTCTAATGATCTGCACAGAAGGTATAGTAATTCTTGAGTTGAGCACTAGATGTAAGGGTTTGGGGGTGCTTGTGTTGGAAGAGATGGTGGTGGGGGGTTTAGGCTCAGATACAATGACATTGTGACACAGAAGAAAAGACAGAGTGTAGCCATACCAATGACTCATGTTCCAGTGTGGGGCAGGGGGGTGGGAAGTAGTAGAGTCAAGCATTTTGGAGACTGAAAATGGACCCTTGACCACTCCATCTCTTCAGCCCCCACCCTAAACTATAAATGAATGTTAACGTCAACAAATAGTGGTTGCAATCACAATCAATACCCTAACAGGTCTTTATAGTAACAGTACAGTGTGTATGAAAGAGAAAGTTCTGTTAATCAGGTTTGGTCAAAGAAAATTAGAAGTTCAAGGCAGTTTCTTACATTCGGTCACACACACGGTCAGAGTATATCGCAAATTATCCGAACCAGCATCGGGTTATAGTTCACGAAATATGTGGAAAGATATCGCAAAGAAAACTAGGAATGAGCTGAAAGGTTTGACAGGACAAAAAGAGGTCTGCGAGTGTTCGTCTCGTGTTTTCAATTTAAGGTGCCGTGCATATCAGGAGCGGTCTAATTGTCTTCCTTCGGGGACGAGTTTGTAAAACGGCCAGAACTAGCAGACAAGTTCTCATAAACTTTGTTTTGATCTCAGTTTAGAAAATGTCTACAACAAGTTGCATAATTAATTCGATGCAAAACGTTCTTTTCGATTCCAGTGAAATAGACGCTTACGGTTTTAAACACGAGGAGGACTTTGACTACGACTCATATGAGGAGTTCATGTCCAGATATCTGAGCATTTTAGCCAGGAGAGCCAGCAAGTGGAATAAGTTATTAAGCGGTTCAAGCTCAGTGAAACGATCCAGTAAAGGTGAGGATCATGTTCTTATTGCTGGATTTATTCATTTCTCAAAAGACATTTTGATGCATTTCTTTTCTTTTTTAACTTTTGTCAATAATATGCCCTTCAATTTAGCCTGCTATGTTTAAAGTTTCAAAACAAAAACCTTTAGTGAAGAAATTCCAACCCTCCACATAACAGGTGAGCAAATTTGCTACCCTCCAGAAATTTTATTGCAGCCCCGTAGAAGGTCCCGAAAACCCTATTGACAAGGTCCACAGAACTTTGGACAACCTGGACATGGAAAATATGTATAATTTTTGGGAGTTTGTATATAAACACTGTAAAGGCCTACTGTACTTGTGATATTTCACTGTAACAGATGAACAATGCGCAATGTATGTAGAACTGCCAGATCTTTTGTCAGACCATATAAACTGTCATACTGCCTGAAAGACATTAGTACTGTGGGTACATCTTTAAATAGTGTTGTGGCCTGCAGAATGGGTACAGAATATCACTGTGGTCCTCAAGATCCCAATTTGTGCCCCCCCCCCCCCTCTACTCTACATTGTGCCCAAATTTAGTCCCAATTACATGCCTTAGTGACTGAGGGAGAAATATGCTTTGTGGGTGGCCATAAAAGGCTTGTTGATGTTTTGAGAATGAGTGACTGTGATAATATAGAATTTATAGGGTAGTCGGTCAGGGGGGGGGGGGAGGGATACTGACAACCTTTTATGTACCATTATAGCTTAAAATTCATTAACTGGTGGTCAAAAGAGTTATGTACTGTACTGAAAGTATGCTTAATATCACAATTATGTTTTCAAGCCATTTATGGAAGCCAACAGGGCTATTATTCATCGCTCGTCATTGTAATGTGTCTGTGGTGATGTTTGGGAGTAGTGGAAACCTTACAGTGTATATACCTAGATGTGAAAGCTGTCAAGGTCCTCATTACAACACAGAACTTCCTATCTATCCTAGTGAACAAAATGAATATAATTTTTGAAGTGTATGTACTGTAGCTTATTGAAAGACATTGGAACAGTACAATTTCTTGATTGCATCTGTAATTGAAAAATTTTGGTAACTTTGAATTTTTTTTTTAATCTGATACCCATCTTGAATATTGAACAAAACTGTTCTTGGCTTATGATGTATACAGTAGACAGGTTTTAGCATGAGATATTCAACCAGAATTTTGTATTAAATGTTACTTTATATTTTATAAGATGACGATACATTTCTACTGTTATTAGCTTTTTATTTATTTTTACATTCTTACAAGGCATGTTAAGTAACTTTGCTTGTAAGTTTTGGGATGCATTTCATTCGTAACAACTTGAATGGTAATTCTGCATGGTATTTATCTGTTTTTTTCTGCCCAATTTATGCCATATATGGCTTCTTCATCAGTGATTAAACCAGCAGGATTTTTAAGAACAAATGTTTTTATTTGAGCAAATGTGTACAAATGGGCTGGTTGCCTAAATTCCTATACAGAGCATTTCCTAGAGTGGTTAGCACTGCTGCTGTGAGTTTACAGTATAGACCTGTTACTATACCTAGTTGAGTAGTTCCATGGTCTGTAAAGAGCTTGTATTTAGACTATGACATGTTGACCTTTGCCACAAAAGTAGAATTTATTTAGGGCATTTTGATAATTATCCACATTTGAAAAGCTTTCTAAATGAACTGTAAGGTTCTATCATCTTAATCCATAGTTTAATATAAAGGACATATTACAATAAACTTATCAAATAGCAGTCAAAGTCAACCAAAATTTTTGTCGGTTTTGAGAAACTTGAAATCAGAATAAAGAGGATGTAAACTAAAAACCATTGAGGGGCTTAACAAGTAGAGTTATCCCTACATTGTAGAGGGGGATCAATGGCATTGATCCCTTGGGAAAATCTCTTCTGAAAGGCATTGTCATGGTGATAAGGGCACCTTGTTTTGCCCTTACAATACATACAAGTTTGTCAGAATCAGCCCAATGAAAGAGAGTGCACTGTGTGGTTTCTTTTAACCCATTCAGCTCTCAAAACGTATCTTTTCACCAAAGCATATATGTTATAATTGTTATTATTATGTTCATTCATACTTAGTAAAGTTTCCTAAATCCTATTGGTCCATTCAGGTCAGCTGACCGTGGTTAATCCTGTGAGTAACGCACGGTAAAATTACGGGGCATCACTTTAATAAATCTTTGGTTATATGTAACCAAAAATGTTTTGTTTTATGATTTTTCCCCCACACAAATGGTAGTGTATGAGTGAACGGGGTTAATCAACGGTCTAGCGTGCGTTACTCACATGATTAATGCACTCCGGGTGTTAATGCTATCGCTGGATGCACTCAGGCTCCGCCCTCGTGCATCGCTTGCATTATCCCCCGATCGTGCATTAATCCTGTGAGTAACGCACGCTAGACCGTTGATTTACCCCTTATTAAGCGCTACAAGAATTATTTCATAGTTTGTTTGGCGCTATATAAAAATTTTGTATCATTATTATTATTCATATCTTAAAACTTTAACATCATACATTCAGTTCAAATAAACACTGCTGCACACTGTGTGTATGAGTGTGACACTAAACTTTATTGCCAGTGACAGAACAATGATGGGTGTGGCAATGTTTCACTTCCTGTTGGAGTATGATTTCATATCGTGCATAGGATGCAATACCTAGAGTCTGTCGATGCCTAAACAAGAACACGTTTGGGTGTAAACGTGATACCTTGGGTACCATACCTTGATCATTGATTGATAATAATTCATTCTTACATTTCCCCAACAGTGAAAAGATATGTCAGAAAAGGCATCCCAAACGAACACCGTGGCGAGATGTGGATGAGTGTCAGTAAAGCCAAAAAGCTGATGGACAGGAATGAAGGACTTTATCAAAGACTTTTAGGACAAGAATTAGATCCGTCCATCCAGAGTGAAATCGATATCGGTGAGTTTACGTAGC
Source organism: Apostichopus parvimensis (assembly GCA_000934455.1). Taxonomy (NCBI): domain Eukaryota; kingdom Metazoa; phylum Echinodermata; class Holothuroidea; order Aspidochirotida; family Stichopodidae; genus Apostichopus; species Apostichopus parvimensis. The sequence goes on along the minus strand of KN884916.1, from coordinate 33,426 downwards.
CAGTTCCGAGGAGAACCCCCCGGAAAATGGACGCTCGGCTCTGCAATTTTCTCGTTCCGATGAATTATTTTAAGATTCGCATATTTTGAAGATATCACTGTATGATCTGCTTTATCTCGCCAAATTTCATTCTGGTTGAAAGTTGTGGGAAAAGCTTTTGAGACTTTCTTTGGAAGAAACTAATATGAAAAGATTGTCCAAAATCGTAAAACATAGTCATTTTGAAGGAACCACGACGATTACCCAAATCAGGTGAATTGTGGGGCTTTCTTTATTCCAGTTGCACCCATGCAAAGTGGAAATTGTAATTGATGTTAAGAAGGAACTTAAGAAACTAGCCTACTTTTATTGAAGATCAGTGTTGTAACGAGTCAGTGGTGACTCTGTTTGATCTCAAAAATAATGTGACTTGTCACAACTCTGCATGTGCTGCACATGTATGCTTAAATCTATGTATCACATGACCAGATGTAACAACACACACACACACATGTATGCTTAGATCTATGTATCACTTGACCAGATGTAACAACACACACACATGTACAGTATGCTTAGATCTATGTACCACTTGACCAGATGTAACAACACACACACATGTATGCTTAGATCTATGTATCACTTGACCAGAAGGAAAGACACACACACATGTATGCTTAAATCTATGTATCACTTGACCAGATGTAATGACACACACACATGTACAATATGCTTAGATCTATGTATCACCTGACCAGAAGGAACGACACACACACACATGTGTACAATTGGAGTTATGGAACCGCTTATTGCACAAGTGAGAATAAGTTTTGTTTCTTTACTTTCAACATGGTTGAACTTAAAGTATGTCCTTTTCAAAACTCAAACCAGTACTGTTTATTCATAAATAACATATATCTGTATCCCAGGTCGTGGTGACCTCAGAATGAACTGAACTGATTATTTTTTTTTTTCAAATATATAAACAACATTTAGCAGAGATATATACAATCCAAAACACAAAAGCTGTTTTTGTTAGACTATGACTGTTTGGAGAAAATGCTCTATACATCCCTTTCAGCGCCTTTAATCAGGAAACAATTTATCGAGCATGCAGTGCAAAGATGTGTAGCTTATTCTTTCTTTCTTTTTTGGAAGACGGGAACTATAATCTTTATAAAAGACAATATCCAGAGCCTTGAAAACGGCTACCCAAAATATGAACAATAAATAATTTAAAATTCCCTGCTAAGTACAAGGCTCATTGAACATTGGACATCGATTTGCATCATTCAGTCAATGGATTTGATTGATTAAAGACATCTTTGAAGTGTTCTGTTACTGCTTATATGTAAATAATTTCACATTTTCCTGGGCATAATTCATGAATTCATAATTCATTCATCTTAATTCCAGTATAAATTTACAGAAAATTTCTAAATAAGATAAAAAAAAAACTTTAAGCAACAATGTTATAACAATAAAGAACATCAAGAATACAGGTTAATACATAGAAATGTTTAAGAGATTAATATTTTGAAACATGTCAATTAGCATTTTGCTACTGTACAGTATATGGGCAAGTTGATAAACAAATATACAATTTTTGTTGTGAAATAGAACCTAAGTATTTTATGAGAAAAAAATTCAGAGTGTGTCATAATGCTTCATAAACCTCCAAACCTTCAAAAACCTCCAAAAATGATGCTTCATAAAACTCCAAATGCTCCATAAACCTCCATACACCTCCAAATAAACCTCCAAATAAACCTCCAAATGCTCTATTAACCTCCATAAACCTCCAAATACACTTCTAAATACACCTCCAAATAAAACTCCAAATGCTCTATTTACCTCTGTAAACCTCCTTTATAAACCTCCAAACCTCCTTCATAAACCTCCAAATGCTCTATTAACCTCCTTCATAAACCTCCTTCATAAACCTCCTAATGCTCTATCAACCTCCATAATCCTCCAAATAAACCTCCAAATGCTTTATTAACTGAGCCACTAAACCTCCTTCATAAACCTCCTTCATAAACCTCCAAATGCTCTATCTACCTCCATAAACCTCCTTCATAAACCTCCTTCATAAACCTCCTTCATAAAACTCCTTCATAAACCTCCTTAATAAACCTCCAAACCTCATAAACCTACACAAGTTGTGAACCGAACTCGTTGGAATAATACATCTGGGATCCCATAGCCAAGTGCTATGGGAAATAGTCAAGTCCCTATTCAAGCTTTAACTCGTATAACAGGGTTTTTTGTACTCAGGAACCCCATAGTATTTCAAGAGGAACAAAAATCAGGGCCTTCAGAACTGCTACAAAAAATGTGAACACTAAATCATTTTCTATTTTACTTATTCCTTTGACATTTTTGGCTGTTCTCAACTAAATTAGTTTTCACTCGAAGTCTCGAACTGTATCAGGAGTGGAAGTGAGATCGCATCGAAGCCCAAGTGATTGCCGGCTTTAAGCAATTGAAATTTTTGCAAAGATTCCAGATTCTATTTGTTGATTAAGACAGAGAAAGTGGGTCAAAGTGAAGTGCCTTTTGCAGCAAAAATGTAGCAAAATTGTAGAGAACTAATTCTTTTCTACATCCTGCATTGAAAGCAGTGTATAAATGAGTGCAAATAAAACCTTTCCATTCTATTACTGCAATCCCTCCCCCCCCCCCCCCCGACGATCATGTTCTCTCTTTATGAAAGAAAGAAACAAAAATGCCAAGATCAACTTCCCCTTTTCTCTTTTATGGTAATAAAAGAGGTAGCAGTTGGATTAATTACGTTTTCCCTTTTGTTTTAGGTTCTGTAATTAAGAACAGTTGAAAGATGCTATTTGTAAAAGTATTGCGATGTGAAAGTCATTTACAGTATCTCATAACTTTTATTTGACAGCTCAAAATGAAAGGAAAAGTTTTGGGTTGTGATATTTTTTGACACCGCCGAAATGTTATGCAACACCATAATTGAATCTGTCTTCCTCTAAATTATAAATTGCCTTGCAGATCTTCACAGAACATTTCCAGAAAATATATACTTTTGCAACGATGCCGCTAGCGGGAAGCAGGACTCCCTACGTAACGTCCTCAAAGCATTTGCCAACCACAATCCCGAGATTGGTTACTGCCAAGGGTTGAACTACGTGGTGGCCATGTTGCTGATAGTCCTTAAAGATGAAGAAAAAAGCTTCTTTCTGCTTGAGAAACTCACAAAACAGATATTAGTCGGTAAGAATCTCAAATCAGCAAGAGTTTTATAGTTCAAATCATAATGATAAAGATGTCCATGGCATGTTGTTTGTAGATATTTTGTGTGTGTGTGTGTAACCATGGAAACCATTGTAAGTAAAAAAGCTGGTTGTGAGTGCAATGTAAAGTCTTCCAACTTACAAATAATATTGAATGCAAAATATTGTAAAGCTGTGTACATCACAAAGTGTTTTGAAAAAATTGAGAAGATGTTGTTGCCTTTTGCTCAACATATATGTATACACTTAGCTTAGATTTGCCAAAGATTGATGGTTGAGACACTTACCTTTGCATATCAATCAGGGCTGATGTTTATTATTGTCATCAACTGAACATTGAGTTTGATTAATAACTGCTAATTTTAGCCCTCTTTTTGGAAATTGAGAAACCTAAAAATGTATTTACACATTAATGATTGGAAGCGAAAGTTGGTTTTGAAACATTTATCACTAGCTGTTTATTCCAGCATGATTGAACATTGTTAAACATATACAGGTTTCATTTTCCTTTATATACCATTCCTCTATAGTAAGGCATTTCATAATAACTGTTGCTATACTTTGAATAAGCAAAGGAAAACTTTGGAAATGATTGGTTAGGTTTAGCAAGTTAAAATTGACCAGGAGTTTACTCTTGTATCATAAGTCCTTTGAGAGGGGACAATCTGGAGTATAAACCTTCAAGTTTTTAACTTTTGATGAAGAATAGCTAACATTAGTGGTTGAGCTTATTGATGATATAATCATTATTATTTCCAATATTATTCAATGTCATAGAACATTCCTTATTTCAGTTATTTCTTTCTTATATAGAAACCATTCTGTTCCACATCTTTGTCTTCCATTTACCTCTCCAAGCCCCCTCAATTCACTACAGTATTACTGTTAGTGTTACTGTCAGTTTGATTTTGTTTGGTATCTGAAACAAAGAAATATACTGTAAATCTACTGTACATCTACTGTACAAAGAAAACAGACTGTAGGAATTTTTTTACGTTATTCCTACCATACCAGGCAAAAAATTTTCATAATTTATCAAATTTTTATAAGTTTGTGAGATTTTATATCAACTAACTCTCGCTGTGTGTTGAGAATTCATGGTGTGTAAAAACAGATGTTAATATTGTGACCTTGATAGATAGTGAAAAAGGGTGGTAAAATTTATTCAATATATACATCAAAAGTTGCCAGATTTTGTGATAACTAATCGAGATTAAAATTTCAAACATCTGGCATGATAGAAAATTAGGTGAGTTATCCCTATTCAAGATCAAAGATAATGATTTGGTAGTAGGGAAAGATTGAAATAATAAGCACAGTCAAATATGAGGGTTGGTTTTGCAGGCTTGAATTAAAAATATTGATTATGAAAGTCATTGAGCTGTATGCTGTACTTTCCATGTACACTTAAAAACAAGTTATTTACTACGTGTGGAATAATTACTAGTGAATATTTATTGCGTAATGAAACACACTGCAATGACAAATTTTTCTTTTGTTAATATTTATGAAACTTGGCATAGTCTACTTTCAGTCAAGAAAAAAAAAAGGGAGTTACATTTAAACTACTTCTGGCCAGTGTATAGAAAATTGACATACAACTAACTTTAATATAAACCGTAATGCTTTATGTTCATGCATTTTCCGACCTTTTTTGCCTGCTTTTCATCACATCAGTCGTGGTGCAGTTTTAAATGGACTGAAAGTGGCGGACGCCGTTTAACGGCGTGTTACGTTTCGCTTCAAAGGCTGCGTAAGTGATATCCAGAAGATTATGCAGCTTGTAAGTGATTAAGGTTGTGACATTTTTGGTGGGAAGTGACCAGGATTGTATAGCTAGAAATGATAGGCAACTAGCTGACTTATCATACAATTTAAGGTAATTTACTCTCTGAAATTGTGACGACACAAAGCTAATGGTAAAAAAACTATCAGAATGTCTACTTGAATTTAAAAATAAAATTGGCGTTTGCATCTTGCAGGTTACTACTCGAAGAATCTCAGGGGATTGAACGTGGACCAAATGGTGTTGGGAGAGTTAGTGAAGTTAAAGAATCCCAATCTCGCCAGCCACATGGAAAACAAAATGGTGCCCTGGTCTCTCGTCTGTATGAAGTGGTTCGTCTGCCTGTACCTTGATATCCTGCCAATTGAGGTAAAAGTGCTGAAAAGAAAAGACAGTTGTAGCTAAAAAAAATGACTTCTTCCCTCTCCGTCCACCTGCACTACTGCAGATTTAAAATCGACATCAAGAAAAAAAATAAATAAGAAATTAATTCCCACCCATGAATACAAAGATTTAAATGTCTTTCACTCTTGAATGAAGTAAATTTTCAGCCGGTTTTTGGTTATTAGCAGAGGTCATAAGTCATTGGAGAGGTCATCAATTGCCAAAACATAATTTTGCCCTTCAATTTTACTCAACAACAGACAGCTCTCTTGAATCTTGTAACTTGTATGAAGAGATTTTGTTTACCGTTCTTTGTTGCTTTTTTTTGTTTTTGTTTTAACAATAGTCAGATTGTGGCTCCTAGAGGAGGCCCTCATCTAGGCCGGGGTACAAGTGCCCCTCCCTTAAGGGCATACTACTGTGGCCCCTCATTTGAGCCACCGATATGTTTACAAAAACTTTATAAGTTACAGGACTCAATTTCGTGCCCCTCCCTCCAGCTCAGAATTCCTTGCTACT
>KN884916.1:4320-19865 GCA_000934455.1 Apostichopus parvimensis | reverse complement strand
TTAGCAAACTGCTTATCCACTAGAGAGCCTGTGTAAGAGAATGTGTAAAAGTTAGTTGGCCTGACATTTCGATCCTAGCAGGATCTTCTTCAAAGGCTAAATGACAAGTAACAGTAACAGAAGGGACAAAAACACGCACATATTTTCTGTGCGTGTCGAAACGTCAGGCCAACTTACTTTTACACAATAAAAATCATAAACGGAGCTTCCTTATCTAGGACAAAGTTACTGTATGTATTCTTGTAATTAGGAAAGAACAATCCATTTAAGCCATGTTACTGTCTTTGGCATGTACTGCACTGCATTATTCAGACAACATATGTAATTTATGCAAATCATATGAATACCATAATTAGCATGCTAAGCTTTAATTGTTCAATATGTGTGATATCTCAATAATTCCTCAAAGCCAAATAGTTTACTTTGGCAGGTATTGCATTGAGTTATTTTAGACATATGTAGTTATGTAAATTATATGATTACCAAAATTAACATACTGCGCTTTGATTGGTTGATATGTGTGACTTCACAACTATTCCTAAAAGCCAAACAGTTGTCTTTTGACAGGTAGTGCATTAAAGGAATTGAAGACTCACCCCAAACCGCGTGCGGCCATCTGAAAAAGTTAACTTTCTGTTGTTTGCAAGTGACGCTTTGTGCGTGTCGCTACAAAATGCAGACAGTAATGAAACGTGATACCTTGTTATCATTAGCTGGACCTGAGATGTCCATCGCTGTATCATTTGTATACTGTGCTGTAGGTATTGACCACAGCTGTATGTACTGACTGTGCACTAGTGTCTAATTACCGACGGTAGCAAGCTGGGTGTGTATTTTCTGGGATCGATGGTGGTGTTTAACACTTCTGTTACACGTCATTCGAAACTAGGTCAGATTACCGGCATTAGACGTTACTTTTTGCGCGAGTCTTCACACCCTTTAATAAGTCTTTTAGGCATAAATATGTAAAGCATATGCATACCACAAAAAGTATACTAACTTTTCTAAGCATTGCTTGGTCATAAACTGATGCATCAACAGTCCCTGAATATCCAAGATGTTGTATTTGGCAGTTACTGTATTATGTGGTTACATGAATTGTTACACACATGTGTGCCAGATGCAGTAATACCTAGCATTAAAAAGTCAATAAATGCTGTGTTTAGCAGAAATTGTATTGAGTTATAGATATTTATATACATTTTTCATCATGTTAAGATATTTGTACTGTGATTAATATTTTTGCATATTTATCAAGTTATGTAAATTGTCATTCAATATTTTAATGTTGTAGTGTCCTAACGAATTGATTGGTTGATCACTACCATGTGACTCATTTGACATCTAAATAGATAAAGGCAGTTGCCTTGCTATGGTTGTGTAAATTCTAACTCATGTTTGGACCAAATTCATTGTCATGGATTTTTCAATGACTACTTTTAGAGATTTTACCAAAGATGAAAATAACTACCGAGTTCCATTTTGTAATTTTGAAGAGAAAAAAAAAGAAAAATGGAACAGCAACTGCATGATACAGATTGCAATCTAAGTTTGGAACCCCGGGCAGCTTTTTTTCCCCTTTTAAAACTTCCAAATATATTTCATGATATCTGTATTGAGCTATAAAGCATGCAGTATGGCAAATCATAAAAATGGGACATAGTAGTCCTCACCCCCCCCCCACCCCTCCTGTCTACACCCTACATACCAAAGTGTATACTCATATCAAGAGGTGCTCTGGTATAGTACTGTTCTGTGCCCAATTTGACAGTTATAGATTATTCCAGATAATATGCAAGTCGTATGTCAAAAATTCCTGCATATAATCTTGTATAATTGTGACGGTAATTAATAGTGTGTGTTTGATGACCTTTGATCATTCTAAATCACTTCTGGCGTACTTTAATATGTTATATCGCTTGCAGTTTTCAGTCTTTGTTGATATTAAGATCTTTTTAGATTAAAGGTAGTCAGTATAGGCCCGAAATTATAGCATGCTATAATTGCTAGAAGTTTCCAAAAAGTACTTTCCTGGAGGTCTTTACTCTCCAAATTGTTCTCAGATAACTTTTAAGTAACACAGAAGATGACTGAATGTCCAAGTGAGGAAACTTTCTTCGAATAATGGTAATAAAAACAGTTTGAGAATTTTGACCAAAGGTGACCATATTTGAATATCTAGCATATTTGGGGTTAATACAGCATTCCTTTAAACTTGCAAGTCATTCAGTGACTTTCACAAGCTGAAACAATTGAGATCGATCACAGCGAATTGAACTACTACAATAAACCCTTTATGTATAGCCAGCACAAGGTAAACCGCACAGCCTTGTTTATGTGATGCCGGTGCTGTGGCCGAGTGGATAAGGGCGGTGGCATTTGAAGCAATGAGACTTAGCATTCGGGGGTTCGATCCCCACCCGGGTCATAGTAAGGTGGGTTTTTCATCCAAGAGCCATCTATGGTTTTCCCATCTGAAATGACTTTCTAAATTGAAAAGATTCCAAATTTGAGTTAAAAATGTTGAATTGGAAGCCACCGGACGTGACAGTTGTAATCCATAAGCCCTTTGCGGGCTTCTCCCACATTCGTGGTCGTTTAAGCGTCATAAAAATAACTACCTGATTATACACTGCTAGGAGATGCTCAGTGTGTTCGTCAGCAAACAAGCAAACATTTCTCACTATAATTATATTTGTAATAAATGCCAGAGACATTCTGTTGGTTGCCTTTTGCAGTAGAAGTAATACTGTTATGTCAATGAGTGTTGGATAGTGGATAAAACCCTGTATTTGTGATGCGACTGGCGTCATGTACTATGATCTGAAATTATTACCGACAGTAGTTAACATAGCGTCTTCCTGACGTGAAATTTTATGACCTTGTTCTACAGTAGATTTGTTTGTATTGTGGTCTTGCTATCCATCACTGTGTAAAGTCTAGAAGATTTTTGTACATACACATTGAGTAAACCAGCCTGAATTACCCACCCATTACAAGTTGTCTTAATACTTATCCTTCTCTTAATATATATATATATATATATATATATACACAGTATTATAATATATGTATGTTTTAGAAGTTACCTCAAGGATTAAGTTATTAGTAATTAATAGTTATTAAGTAATTAACCATATTTGTATATTTTAGCTACATTGAAAGCTATTGTGAAGTCATAGTATATGTACTGAGTGTGTTATATGTGACTTCCATGAGGTCACCAAATTTTCTTTTATATTATATTGTCTTTCTGAAAATGATTATAGTGTTTTTGCATGATGATGTCATAAACATCAGCACAGCACAATAAATGTTTTTAATATCAGATTAACAGACTTGATTGATTTTCTTTTGTGTGTCGTTCAGTTACAATTGCAATAATTATATACTTTAATATGCATATAATTGCACTAATATATGATGTGTATATATACAGTAGCTGTTAAGATTCAATATATATCATTTTCAGTGAGGCATAATGTGGTGTTCAGGTAGCTGGTGTTGATGCCTAATCATGGGAGGTGAGGGGCAAGCAACTGCCTAAGCTAGTATAACAGTTTTCTGCTGTCCCAAGACAGTCTTCCGAATTTTCTTTACTCGTTCTCATCCATTTACCCTCTTACCTACATCTTCAAGTACCCTGCCCAACTAACCAGGGAAGGGTCAAGGATTTTAGAAAGCAGGTGGTGTGGTCGGCCCTGTGTGGTTGGAGCAGAGTTCCATGTTAGCCTAGGGGGTAGAAAAGTTTTAGATTTTGTTACTTTTAGATGTCATAGGGTGCACTTATGAGTAATACATATTGACAATTAATAAATAATTACTGATAAAGGATCTGTGTTACTGATAGCTAAGTTACTATTACTGAAAAGGGATCTGTGCCTGTATATCTACATCTGATCCACAGCTATAACCTCTATCCCAACCATTGCAAATATATTAACTTTTAGTTTCCAATATGAACATCTTTTTCTTTCGCAACCGCCCCGTGTTTAATTTTTGCTACGTCACGAAATTTACAAATATGATTGTAATAACTTCAGACTTCACAATGGATAAAACGACACCGGGAATATAGATGAGCAGATGTGAATAACGTCTAAATTCTGCTGAGTCACGATATAAACTACTACTCGCTACCCTGGATCGATTAAGCAATCTGACATGTGATCGTACGGCGTACGGATGAGCAGACGAGAATAATTATTCTGACCACAGAGCATATGTTTCTCTATTGTGTAGATTCTATTGATATTTTGTGACTGTTGTCAATATGTCCAAAGGAGATGGAGAATTCATTCACTTTGTAGATTCTTCGACCTTGCAGCAGGCGGGAACGTAAGCCAAGGTATGCCTTAAAGTTATACATAAAATATATATAAGTTCTTATATCCTGCAAACAAGCCTAGGCTACGTATCCATAGGACCAACTTAGGCCTAACTTATATATACTGTAGGCTGTTTTAGGGGCGTGACAGCCCGATATTCATAAGGTTCTATATTCATAAGGTTCATTGTTCATAAGGGTCATCATCCATAAGGTTCATTGTTCATAGGGTTCGCTATTCATAATGAGGAAAAAGGTTCATTGTTCATAAGGTTCGTTATTCATCATGGAAAAAAAAGGGGTTCGTTGTTCATAATTGGTAAAACTGGGTTTGATATTCATAATTGTGAAAAAGGTTCGTTGTTCATAGTTGGTAAAAGGGTTTGATATTCATAATGGTGAAAAAGTCTCGTTATTCATAATAGGACGTGGGTTCGATATTCATAATAGAGCAAAGGGTTCGTAATCCATAATAGACAAAAAGGTTTGTTATTCATAATAGGAGGAAAAGGTTCGATCGATATTCATAATGGAACAAAAGGTCTGTTATTCATAATAGGCCTAGCCAAAAAGGTTCGGTATCATTCATAATGAGGAAAAGGACCCGGCGCCCCTTTAGGAAACGTAAAGTTTATGCCGTTTCCGTACAAGTCGGTAGGAAAATGGAGGACGTCTTTTGCACTTGTATGACGTACTTCTCTCCTATTATATGCAGGAGGATCTATATACATACATTATAAATAACGAACCTTTTTTCACATGATGGATTACGAACCCTTTGATCGATTATGAATATCGGACCTTTCTTCCTATTATGAATAACGAACCATTTTGTCTATTATGGATTACGAACCCTTTGTCCCATTATGAATAACGAACCTTTTTGTCCATTATGGATATCGAACCGTTTTGCCCATTATGAATATCGAACCTTTGTTTCCATTAATTATGAATACCGGACCTTATGAATTATGATTCCTTTTTAATTATGAATAACGAACCTTTGTTTCCATTATGAATAGCGAACCTTTTTATCGAAAAAGTGCACATTATGAATAACGAACCTTATGAACAATGACCCGTATCAATAGCGGACCTTATGATTATATCGGGCAGACCCCGTTTTAGGAATGGTGGTGTTCAATTCAGCTCAATTTATTCCTCATATGTACATAGCTCACTGACAAAAGTATAGTTATAACAAAGAATACATAATATTACATATGATGAGTTTATTTAGAATCTAAATAAATCAACGGATTGTTTTTCATTGGAGCTGAAACATAAAATTACAAAACATGAAAATGAAAAATTACATTTTGAAGAATGAAAATTGCACACTTAGTTTTAAAACGTCTAAGAGTATGAGCTGAGTTTTGGATTTCGTGTAGAAGACTGTTCCAGGGCCCTGGTTCCAATGTACTGGGAGGAATCCTTGTGAACCGTTTTTATATATACACATGAGCAGGAATGTGCTCAGGAATATTTGAGTGCCGGGCAGATTGTGCAGTAGTGTGATCCACACCCTGGGAGAGGGATATCTCATGGGTGGGGTACCCCCTTCCCACTGGACAAATTTTGAATATGAAGTATGCTTAGGTGGAGCTATTTTTCCTATTCTGTGCCATTTATTCTCCCAGATTTTGGTTATGGTAAAATTTGTTAAATTATCATCAAAAAAGTGCCGGGCGGAAATGTTTACAATACTGTTTGAGCTGGGCGGCATTCAGAACTGCTGGACGCAGCCGTCCGGTGCAGCCCAGTGTGAGCACATCCCTGCATGAGTATATGACTTCATGCAAGATAAAATATTAGCCTAACTGGAACTAGTTTGTAATTTGTTGACCTCTAGTATTTCAAGGTCAATGACCCAACTTGAGTAATGAAAATGACATGGAAATGAAATGACCCTTCCTAGCGTACAATGAAGGTGACTTGTTGAAGCCTATACCTCATTACCTTTCGTTTGCAGATTGATCTGGACAGGAATTTAAACTCCGTCATAACATCACCGCTTTCAAATTGGACAAGATAAAGGAAAAAGAGAAGAAAAATGAGTCCATCAAAGCTGTCAGAGAAGAAGGTGGTAATCGTTGGGTGTGGCTTTGCTGGTGCTCAAGTCGCTAGCCAACTGGACGGTAAATGTCACCTGACTGTGATTGATCCTCGGGAATATTTCCATCACTGCATCGGATCACCAAGAGCGGTAGTTGAAGCAGGTATAGAAAATCGTTTCTAGATAATTTCAAATTTCTGGACCTGACATCTTTATATGTATATATGTGTCACTAGGTGGGGGTTGGTAACCTCTGGGCTGTCCAAACGGAGAAGGCCTGGGAAATGGAAATTAAACGAATTCATCTTCAGGTAGAGTAGCGAGCAAGTGACTTTAGCAAGTCTGAAATTGAAGTCAGATAGACTGACATGTAGCAACTAGTGGTGGAACATTTTTTTAGTCTTTTGCATCTCTTTCATACACTAGCTGTGTTGTCCTCGATAAATACATTAATTAACTAAACTGTCAAAAGTAATTAATGTAAGTTTGAACAAATCATTAATTTCAGAATTAATTGTTTGTATTTGAATATGAACATTAAAGGGTGTGAAGACTCGCGCATAAAGAAACATCTTATGCCAGTAATTTGACCTAGTTTCGAAAGAGGTGTAACAGAAGTGTTAAATACCAGGTAATTAGACACTAGTGTACAGTCAGTACATACAGCTGTGGTCAATATACCCAAAAACGATACAGCCATGGACATCTCAGATCCAGCTAAAGATAACAATTAAGGTATCACGTTTCATTACTGTCTGCATTTTGTAGCGACACAAGCAAAAACGTCACTTGCAAGCAACAGAAAGTTAAATTTTTCAGATGGCCGCACGCGGTTTGGGGCGAGTCTTCAATGCCTTTAAAACGATTAAAAGGACACCGATTACATATACACATTGGCCAAAAAATGCATTCGCTGCCTTGTTATCATTTTTTGGTTAATAAGGAGAGTATAACTGCAATTTTTACACAGGTCTGCCAGCTGACACTTAATTATTGTTAAACTTTTTGGCAGATAAACATTTGGTGTGAATGATCACCATTCTTTAGGCCAACCATCACCCCAAACCATAGGCGTAGGAGGCGGGGGGGGAGGGCTGCAGCCCCCCCAAACAAATATTTTTGTTAAAATTCGGGCAATATGAGGAGAATTTTTCAGGCACCTACTCAAAAAAAAATAACTTGCAATGTGTTTTTCAATGGTTAAACATATATTAATATTATCATTATTATTGAAACGACTTTCCAAAAAATTCTAACCGATATGGAACGGTCATAACACGGCATATGATTGTTTGAATTGGCATGCGATACAATAACCGATGCATGCCTAAATTATATGTAAATTAAGATGTTGAATGCCCGCTCTGCGTGCGAAAAATTTTGGTTATATTTTTCGGGCAAGTCGTTACAGCCCCCCAAATCAAACTGGGCTCCTACGCCTATGCCCCAAACCCATCCATCTTGCCCTTACAGTCTCTCTTCTATCTACATATGAGCTTCCTGGCTCTGCAATAATTACTTTCCTTTTCATATTTTTATCATTTTCTTTTCTTTTTTTTCTCTGGCTGCAGGATTTGAAAAGAAAATTTTGATTCCATTGTCAGCAGCATGGGGTGATAAATTCAAGCAAGGTAAGGTGAGATCCGTCGATCCCGAGAAGAAGATGGTGATCCTTGAGGATGGTGAAGAGATACCGTATGACTTTGTAGTCATTGCTACCGGGAGTACCAGTCCCTTTCCTGGAAAGATTGATCTCGATGTCCTGACAATTGCAGAAGCCGAAAGTCGTTATAAGAAATTACAAGAACAGGTGATTCTGAGGTTCATGCTTACTTAGGTCTAATTTCAAAGTAAAAAACTTTTCAATGTTTGCTACATTTTGAGAAGTATAATGACAACATCGCTAGGAAGTTTGCCATCCTTCAAACTATTTTTAGAAACCGTAAGGAGGAGGGGGGAACATAAAAAGAAGTATAGAATTTGGGCATTGACAAATTTTGAATATTTTTTATATGTAATACTCATTTGTCAATTCAATGGGTTTTCCAGAGGAAACTTAGGGTTCTCCCATCAAATCCTACCATATGGTGAGCTAAAAAATCATCGTACTCTGATTCTTCAACATTCATGTAGCTGCATTTTGTTAAATAACTGACTTTTATAGACATTTTTATCATAATTATTACAAATTTGATTTATGGGACCGACTAGTCGTCACGATCGCTTATCATCTGCTTGCGACGATCATCTGACATTACTGTACAGGTCTTGAGGTCTTGTTTATAAATACTAAGCATCGGATATCCCAGTGCCGGTTCCACCCAGAACTTATCGTTGTTTGTCTAACACTGTAGATCAATGCTGCCAGTAAAATCACTGTCGTTGGTGCTGGAGCTGTCGGTGTCGAAACCGCAGCAGAGATAGCCGAGGTCTTTCCAAGCAAGAAGGTTACCGTGGTAACGAATGCGGGTAATGTAGTGGGCGGACCTTTCAAAGACAAACTGCGAGACTCGATCAAGAATAAACTGGCAGATTTAGGAGTCGTTTTGATATTTAGTAAGTCGATGTAGGATTCTTACTTTACGTTCATCAATAGTTGGAATATTGAAGAGTCGTTTTCGATGCATGCCTCGGTTGTTTTAACATATATTTGCTCGAGACTGATGGATTAATATTTCATTGATACACTTCATTTGAGACGGTGGAAGAGGTTTACGCAGTTTTTAGTATTAGTCTTTCTTCACAATTCGGTTGTGATCATGATAACCTACTGCTAAATCTTTCAACTGGTTCTTTCAGTGGAATACAAGTGTCACAACAACACGTTCTACATTCAGTAAAGTTTCCAGCATCAACCTGACTCTTTTCTCCATTTTCTCGGGAACATGAAATCCTGTCGTAGCGATGATCCATCCAGGCTGTCAGTTATACAAATTTTCGTCTGGTCTGTTGGTGTAATTTGAGATATTTGTCATGGCAAAATGCCAGCACCCTCCTTCCCCCTTGGTACTCAGACCTTAGTGACACCACACCCTCTGGACAATTTTTTTTTTTTTAATGTCACAACTAGAATTGATTATTGTTTCTATTGCTTGATTGCCAGATGAAAAAGTCACCAACCTGGATGAGTTGTCCATCTCTAGTGTAGGTGCATGCACCGTGAAAACAGACAAGGGCACCGAGATAGAAGCGGATTTCGTGATCGTGTCTACAGGAATGCACGTCAACACCGAAATATTTCAAGAAAAATTTGGTAGGCGATTGAAATCCTCAGTATTTAATGTTTTTGATTTCCCCTCGTATTTATATACGAGAATTGTATTTGAAACTGCCGTCCAATTTTACATGAGGGGATTATCTGAGGATAGAGGTCAAATTTATTGCAAGAACGTCCCGAGCGGTGTCCGTCAACAGCGATAGTTGAAACCCTCTCTCCTCTCCTTGAAAGAGATCATTGTCATCCGGTGTGGTTCATGCTGTCTGTAACTGGAACATTTTATGATTATTTTATGATTATTATTTATTAATTTTTTATGATTATTAAAGGGTGTGAAGACTCGCGCAAAAAGAAACGTCTAATGCCGGTAATTTGACCTAGTTTCGAATGAGGTGTAACAGAAGTGTTAGACACCACCATCCATCCCAGAAAATACACACACACAGCTTGCTACCATCGGTAATTAGACACTCATGTACAGTCAGTACATATAGCTGCGGTCAGTACCCACAGCAGTGTACAAACAACACAGTGATGGACATCTCAGGTCCAGCTAAAGATAACAAGGTATCACGTTTCATTACTGTACTGTCTGCATTTTGTAGCGACACGAACAAAACGTCACTTGCAAGCAACAGAAAGTTAACTTTTTCAGATGGCCGCACGCGGTTTGGGGCGAGTCTTCAATGCCTTTAAGAGGTTCAAATTACCCTCTGGCATTGATCAAAATAGAATAGGCAACGTTTTTTTCTGTGAACAACGAAGATAATCACGCCAATCAATTGCTAAGCAAAGGCCAAATTTCATGTAAGGAATGTAAAAGAATTGCACTAAACATGTGATGTTTATCTCGTACAGGTGACAAGATGGATGAAAGAAAGAATATGAAGGTGAACCAGTTTCTGCAGGTGGAAGGTCACGAGGACGTCTTTGCCATCGGAGATTGTAACAATGCCGATTCAGTGAAGATGGCTCTGAAGTGTGAAGGCCAGGCCCAGACAGTCGCTAAGAACATACGAGCCTTGTGCGGCGGTCAAAGCTTGAAAACTTACAAGGAAGGTGAGTACGACATTTAATCTCCTTGTAGAGTAAAGTCATGAATTTGGTTCATTGTCTGGATTATGATTATTTAGAATTAACAGGTTTATATCAAATTCATAGAAAATTTGAGGACTTAGTTAGCACATGTTTACACTAGAAACCCTGTAAACACTAAAAACATCCATCAAAAAAAGTATTTAAGAAAGAATCCTGTGCTGTGGTGGTTACACTAACAAACATGTAAGATAATTCACCGCAGCAGAACAGAAAATCCAAGGCCATATTTTTAGCAATAGATGTACTAAAGCACCACCATTATACTATGGCACAATACTATAGCACAATACCATAACACCACCATTAAAAAAAATAATGATAGGTTATTTAATTAAGTACACCAGTTACGTAGCCAGCGCATATTGTGATATCTACTCTAAAAAAACCTGAACCATAATTCACCCCAGTAGAACCAAAATCCAAGGCCATATTTTTAGCAATAGATGTACTGTGGCACCACCAATATACTATGGCACAATACCATAACACGATCACTATTAAAACATAATAGGTTATTTAATTAAGTACACCAGTAGTAGCCAGAACAAATGTGTGATGTATCCCATATTGTTATATTTACTCTAAAAAAACTGAACCATAATTCACCCTATCAAAACAGAAAATCCAAGGCCATATTTTTAGCAATTGATGTGCTATAGCACCACCATTATACTATAGCACAAAACCATAACATTGCCATTAAAACAAATAATGATAAGTTATTTAATTGAAATAAAATAAAACTGTTAGCAAACTGCTTATCCACTAGAGAGCCTGCGTAGGAGAATGTGTAAAAATTAGTTGGCCTGACGTTTCAATCCCTGTATTTAGCCTTTGAAGAAGATCCTGCTAGGATCGAAACGTCAGGCCAACTTATTTTTACACAAATTATTTAATTAAATACACCAGTAGTATCCAGAACAAATGTGTGATATATCCCATATGTGATATTTGTTCTAAAAAAAAACCTGTGCCATAGGACCCCCATCAGAACAAAGAATGAGGCCCAAAACTACATAGAAAAGATCTGAAACTGCATGTGAAGTATCCCATTGATCTGTGATGGCTATACTCTATTTAAAATCCTTTTGCCTTCTGTTTTTTCCCCTCGGCAGTAACGGACATCATTGCCGTCTCTCTTGGACGGAACGGAGGTGCTATGCAGCTCAAGTTTATGACGTTTGGATCTTTTTTCACAAGTAGACTGAAGAGCAGAGATCTGTTTGCCGGGAAGCAGTGGTCCTTACTTAACCAGAAACTTCCGGCAAACACCAAATAAGTGTTATTCACTGCCTTCATGTACGTGGGAAAAATCGTCATGATGGTGTTCTGCAATTTGAAGGGGTAAAAGCTGCACAACCTTATGGAGTGTGGTACATAAACCCAAAATAACAAAAAGTATCGAAATAGTCATGTATATAATCAATCATTCATAAATAATGGAATGGTCGAGGCAGAATAACTGACTCTACTGCCCCCTTCAGTACCATGGCTTTGTAGCCAGGGTAGACTTGGCTAGTAGTCTGCATAGCAGTATAATACACACTGAGGTATTTTATTGCCTAACACCCTGTGAGGCCTCCCACGAATAGCCTACTGTATACTACCCCCCCCCCCCTCTACAACTGCCTATACCCTGCAGTGGTCCATGCATGCCTCTTAACATTCCAGAATAAGCAGTGATTTCTCTGGTATGAACCCATGAACAAACATTATAGTAGTTTTTTTTATGAAATATGTTTAAAAAAATGCCTGCAAGGGAGAACTGGATTTTTCTAAAAAGGTTATGACCACTTTCTAACTTTACTTAAAGTATACCCATCAAGTATGATAATTGCATCTATTTTTCTATCTTTGTCAAATCCAGTCAACAATTTTTATATTTGTAAAACCAGCTAGTTTGTTGTATTTAAACAATTTTATTGTTCGAAAGTTTACCCACTGACATGTTTTATTTTTTTAAATAGACTTACAAAAACATTAAAAATCAGCAGCCTAGGTTGTACAAATTTACATACCACCTTTCTTCCCTTTTTTTTGGGGGGGGGTTGTACTTGTTGAAAAATCGCACTGTATACATCAGAGACTCTCCAGTCAAAGTGGCTGGCATATTAAGAATAACACAGTCTTGTTGTTAGGTCAACTCCTCAGAGGCAACACAGAACTCAGTAGAGAAACAAGACTTCCGTGGCCTCAAAATGACGTGTTAACGGTCCATTACAAATTTGTCGTGGACAGTGAATTGACTATTATCCCCAAACCAGGATGCTCCCTTGCTCACATGGAGATTTTAAAAGAATTAACATTGTTTGGTTGAATTATCAGAATTTATAAAAAATGATGATGACTGATATTTAACATTCGAAAGAATATTTTAATGATGAATGTATTACAGATCAGAATATTTTATTGAAATGTTACAAACACTACTTTTTACGATTTATCAGCACTAAACATTATACGTTAGGTCGTATTTTAAAGCACAAAATAAATAAATATATTATTTAGAATTACAACATCTACAACATATAAATGTTGGTTTTATTTTGAGATGAAATAATAATTGATCCATTTTCGAACTTTTTTCAGATAATTCCATCCACATTATAATCATAAGAATAAAGGGAGATGACTTATTTTTGTAAGTATGCCATGTAGTAGTGCTGGTTTACACTGGTTACTATTGTGAGTACTACAGGTCCTCTTAATGTCTAGGTGTTATATTGATGCACTGTTGAAAGAAATTTCTATGAAGTATAGGGAGATAATCTCTATTAAAAATGCCATGTAATTGTGCCGGTCATATAATGGTTATTTTTTGTAAGTTTGTATTGTTTTAATTATGCATAGAAATATGTTCTCGCTGAAACAACATAATCTCGATCCTTCTAAAACTAAAATCAGAAATATCAAATATATTTATGCACTGCGATCCCATCAAATTGTTATATTTATATTGAGTACATTCATATTTGCCAGTTTCATTTGCCAGTTTTTTATGTCTAGAAACTTCCATGATGTCACATTTTAATTTATGCATGAAATATACTGAGAATTTCTGTTAAAAAGTCATGAATGAAGTGGTTGTGATGTTTATTCCGTTTAAAAGTTCCGTTTAAGAAGTTATTCATATATGGATTTGATTGCTGCCACGCATGTATAAATACCGAAAAAAATTGTAATTTCAACAACAAAAAATTAGAAATTTCAAGACAACAAAGTTTGCTCAAAATTTGAAAATCTTTTCGTAATTTAAAAGAAAATTTTTTTTTTCTCGTGTGGCAGCAATAAAGCTTCCGTCATCGTTCCTTTGAACGATTTAAATCAACAATTCGAGGTGGGGGAGGGAGAGTGGTGGAGGGAGAGTGGTGGAGGGAGAGTGGGGGAGGGAGAGTGGGGGAGGGAGAGTGGGAGGGAGAGTGGGAGGGAGAGTGGGGGAGGAGGTAATGATGCCTCTGTTCGCCATTTGTTTTACCGGGATTATGGTCTTTCCTTATTGGTTTTCTTCACTAAAGCTGACTTATTTTATTCTCTTCAGTGCCAATCTAGAGTCTGTTTCAACTGACCCCGGGCCAAACCCCTTCCTTTGTAAAGACGTTGATCTGCCTCCATTGGCCAGTCCATATAGGTCTATTCACCAAGTCGGGGCAATTACCCCTGTAACCCCCAGACCGCCCTACATGTGTTTTGGCTACACTGAACCAAGGGCAGCCTTCTCCCTTTATAAAATCCTTCATTCGCCTCTTTCCCTTCCACAAAATCAGTCAGGGGAAATATTGAATTTGGCTCCCTACTTTTGACACTTTTTGCACACTAATGTTAAGTAGTTTTAATATTTTATATTTACCTCCAAACCTCCTATACTGTTTTTTACTTCTTTCCATTTAATAAAAGAATGTTTGAATTCTGAGTAAAATCGTTCTCCTCATCACAAAGACGAACCCCCCCCATAAGAGAATTGGACCCCTCCCCTAACCCCCCCCCACCCCGCCAACAAATAATGCAAGGGTTCTGATAGAACACAAAGGTTACACAGCCAGCACCACTCTTCTTCACCAACTAAAGTCAATGAAAGATGACTCCAGGCCATAGGAGTAGGAGGCGGGGGGGAAGGGGGAGCTGCAGCCCCCCCCCTAACCAAATATTTTTGTAAAAATTCGGGCAATATGCTGAAAATTATTCGGGCACCTGAAAGAAAAATAAATTGCAATGTGTTTTTCATGGTTAAACTTTATTATTGTAACGACTTCACCAAAAATGATAATTAATATGGAAGGGTAATAACCAGGCAAATGATCGTATGTAATTGGCATGCGATGTAATAACCGATGCATGCCTATATGATATGCACATTAAGATGTTGAACGCGCTTGAAGTGCGCAAAAAATGTTGGTTGTATTCTCGGGCAAGTCGTTACAGCCCCCTCCCCCCAATCAAATTGGGCTCCTACGCCTATGCTCAAGGCATGTTTTCACCATCATAAGCCAGTAATATCAGTTATATTTTTTATGTTTTTGCCAAAAAAAAGACAACCCCTACAACTATATAGTTGTAGGGGTGGTGAGCCTCTGATATCAGAGGCTCACCAGTCATCAGAGGCGTCAATCATGCCCACCCATGCTATGAAGGGTGGGGGACACAATATCAACCCCCCCCCCTCCAGGTTTTGTGACAGACTCTGGTAGGCGCTAGGCATATCAGGCTCATAATGACCCGTGTATCGCAAAAAGGGAGCTCAAACGTTGTGATATGACATTAGTAGTTATTAATGTTTTAGTCTCATCTGCTAAATCCCTTCGAATACAATAGAAGTTTACAACTGTTGTGAATTAAGAATTACGGATTTC
>KN884914.1:24605-50392 GCA_000934455.1 Apostichopus parvimensis | reverse complement strand
TGTCCGGTGAGTCTCAGTCATGGGCAACATCTAAACAAGAGAGAGGGTATAATACTTTGAAACATATCATCAATAGACTATCGATTTGGAGTCACTATTGCAAATAATTTGATTATGTAATTAACATTTTCTATTAATAGGATACAAGTTAACATAATGTTTGATGTATCTAAGTAACCTATGTTGTACCTTATTCTGATATAAAGGTACTCAGAGTCTACATAACAGTCAAGCTTGCCTATAGAAAAACTGTCCTCATCAAATTCACTCAAGCATTAATAATTTGTTACTTGATAGCATAAACTACCCCTAAATACTGCCATTAGGATTCGTCCTTGAGCACACCTATTTACTTGACCAGTCACCTGTATGATTGTAAACACAAGTGCTCTAATGGCCAGCACTACTTTCCTGTGTGCAAGTTTGGCTTGACCACAGAAATAATGTAATACATTGTGTGTTTAATCGTGAATTTGTGCAGAGGAGTGTTCAGTATGGCTAGTATTACCAACTCAGGTAGATATTCAATCTTCCCTGGTTTTGGCCAAAAACAGGGGGACTGGGGTGTAATTTGATTTAAGGCAGGGAAGATCGTAATGTACATGTTATTCTCAACACAAAACTGGTAGGGAAAGGATCCATGGCAGTTGCGTGTATTACTTATATCTATTACAACATGAAACCATCCACTGGTAGGAATGTTATTTCAAATGAGTATAATGTTACATTTTTGTTGCAACATATTATGTGTATTGATTGATTCAGTTGGTCACTTACTGCTGCAAAAGTGCTCAATAAATAGAGGTAGTGCAAGTTAATATAGTATATTTTGTTTAATCGTGTTTAATCTCTGAGCTTCCCACCTGTGTGGTGATCATCAGACAAGTGACACGTTTGTAACTATTTTCTGTATGTTCTGTACCGTGACTGATTATAGTAATAGATTACGAAATCTCAGCGCGCGGTTCTTTACTAGTTTATCTATGTGTTATATTCTTTGCATGTTATAACGAGATTCAAGGCTCGTCGCTACTAACACACAACCATCCAAGCCGCATTTGTTTCCATACCACCACCAGTCCTCAGTAGGGAATGTTTAACCGCCCCCGGAATCTTAGACTGAATTAGCGTTACAGTATGTTTAACAGCTTTATATATTTTGTTTCTCTTGATTGTCTTATAATTTCAGATATTGTCACATTAGAATAGTATAATTTAGTTAATTTGAATTTTTATGACAGAAGAAGTCAATCTGTCAGCTGTTTATTTTAGAAAGGTTGTCAAGTAACTTGTAATTTTAGTCAACCCTGGTTGTTGTTGATGGAAAATAGTATCCAGGGATGTAGAACGATTTACATAAACCCTCATCCCTCTATTCACTA
Source organism: Apostichopus parvimensis (assembly GCA_000934455.1). Classification (NCBI taxonomy): domain Eukaryota; kingdom Metazoa; phylum Echinodermata; class Holothuroidea; order Aspidochirotida; family Stichopodidae; genus Apostichopus; species Apostichopus parvimensis. The sequence continues at coordinate 49,010 of KN884914.1, read as the reverse complement.
CAAAGGTACAGGGTAGCATAGCATAGCTAGTGCACACAAAAGAAACCTACCAGGGCAGGACATAGTCAAGATGACAATGTATTGTATTGCCCGGTTATGCTAATTGTTACACTAGTAATTATGCGTGACATCACATCCAGCCAGTGAAGTGAGTGTTGGATAAGATTTTTATTCACTCTCCAAAATACCACCATCGGATTGAGTCATGCCATGTCTCTTAGCTGAAAAAAGACGGAGCTAAAGTATTGTGATTTTTCATATCATGGGGCACAGGATCCTATAGGATACCTGTATTGAAGCCTGGGCTGGCATACTTTAATTAATGTCTGGCATTTAACTGTGAAAGCTTGAAACACAATTTTTCCCTGGAGATTCCAGTATCACACAATATTTAGTGTTCTGGATAGGGCAGCTTGTCGGCAGAGTTGGAATGGAAGCACATCACCTGACCGGATAAAATATAGCTGTATTGCAGAGCTCGTCTGACAGTTTAAGAACTGGCACCATTGTAAGTAGAAACTTGTTATATTAATCTGTTTTGTATAAGTAATATTGGGGATGCAACCCCTTTCAAGTTAGTATACTTTTGGAGGTACACAAAAGTCAGTTTAATTTTGTGTAGTAATTTTTCATTATGTCGGATAAAATGAAAGTCACGCCTTAATTGACTTTCCTTAAGAAAGTGGATGTTTGCTATGATTGTAATAGTGATGGTGACTTTTATAGCACTGCAAATTAATTCAAGCTAATTTTGGCAGAGAGTGATTATATGTTTGGTGTAGTGAACATGAGGTTAGTGTGCATAAAGGAAAGTTATGATGTGCTCACCGTAGCTTTGGAGTAGGAATGTATATATGTTTGAGTTTAACCATTTTTTGTCTTTGTATTGGAACAAACTAAACTTTGTTCAAGATTCATATGTGTTATTGTTACAAATTTTTATTTATGCAACATATTTAGTATATTGTATTTGGACAAAGTATTATCAGCGAATTTGATTGTGTATTTTGTTCCGATACAGTGCCACTCTCCTCACATTGAGTTGAAGACCCGAAGCTCTGTTTGAGGATAGTTTTCAGACCTTCTTTGTCTGTAATACCTACCACAACCTAACGTCAACGACCGCATGTCAACAAGTATTGTCAACATCATTTAGGCAATATTCATCATAGTGACAATTCAGAATTCATATTTTTAAAAGATAAATGTTAAAGTAGAATTCCGTGATATAAAGGGGGGAAAGCTCTTCAGACTAGAAGATGTAATGCCATTATATTGTAGAGAAATGAATATCTGGTAATTATATATTAAGACTGAATTAACACGTACCAGTTTGCTCTCTTGCAATTGAAAGAGATCCAGGGGTATCAAAACTTTGGAAAGTCTTAAACTTTTCAGTAGTTAACCTATATTTAGTATATGTCATCATCGGGTAAAGATTGCGCCAAAGCAATAGTTATATCTAAGTGTTCGAGGTCATATGTGCCCTTAAGCAATATTACAGAACTTTGTAATCCTTATGTATTTATTTTTGTTCTTTTAAGGAGAAAGTTCCTCCTCAGTAAATATATGTTCACTTAAGAAGTTGAATTTATAAAACTTGTTCTGTATCATTAGTTGGTTGGAGTATCCTTTTTTTTTTTTTGCATATTATTTTTGGATAGCCGCTAGGCGAATGTGTCGCATTGCCACTTGATTACTTTTTGTGGGTGACAGATATAACGGTCTTACCTCTTCCTCTTCCACAATTTTTCTTCGACTCCTTCGGTAGTTTAACACTGCAGGAATAATTTATGTAAGGTTAATTAACCAGAATGCAAAGATGCATTGTGGTCTTGATGATGTAACATCAACAGTTGTTTTCATGAATCTGACGTAATGAAAAGTGAGGGTGTACAACATACTTCATCTTAGTCATACAGTGAAAAGCAGTGTGATGAGAAAAAAGAAAAATTCACAATGACACAGGCTGTCCTGAAATGACCATTCACCTCAACAACAGGCATCTTGTACTAAATGTGATAGATACATCAAGATACTAAATATGACATCAGTCCTTGTTGAAATTTTGTGTAAAACATGGGTCTCACAATTTGACACCTGGTGAACTAAAACCAACACTGACCTCCGCCCAATGTTCTCAATGTGGTACAATTACATAACAAATATGCGATCTGTCCAAGCTTCCCTCATGATATTATGTTTAGAAAGGTGTGTTAGTGTAGAGAGACAGGTTAGAGGAGAGTGAAGTAAATGCTTGGCGTTTGTCGACTTCATATGACCTTAGACCTCCACCAAAAACAATAATAGGCTCCTTAAATTGACATGGTACATCCACACACCTAATATGAGATCTGTCCAAGGTTCCCTTCTTGCAAGATCATGTTTACAAAGCTTTCACGATTTGACCTGTTGTCCCAAGTGAACCTTGACCTCCACCAAAATCAATGGGCTTCTTTTACTCAATGTTATACACCTTCATACCAAGTATGAGATCTGCCCAAGCTTCTAATATTGAGATATCATGTTTACAAGGTTTTCATAATTTGACCTCTGATGACCCCAAATGACCTGCGACTTCCACCAAAAACAATGAGCTTCTTTTAATCAATGAGGTACTTCTACACATTAAATATTAGGTCTGTTCATGTTTTCCTTCTTGAGATATCGTGTATACAAGGTTTTCACAATTTGACCCTTAGTGACCCCAAATGACCTTTGACTTCCACCAAAAAAAATAGGCTTCTTTGACTAAATTCGGTACTTCTACACATCAAATATGAGGTCTGCCCATGCTTCCCATCTTGAGATATCGTGTTTACAAGGTGTTCACAATTTGACCCCTGGTGACCACAAATGACTTTTGACCCCCACCAAAAACAATAGGATTCTTGTACTCAAGGTGAATTTATACCGACCTTTCTTTCTTGAAATATTGTGTTTACCAGGTTTTTACAATTTGACTCCTCATGATCCCAAATGACCCTTGATCTTCACCAAAAACAATAGGCTTCTTGTACTCAATGTGGTAAGTCTACACATTACATATGATATTGGTTCGAACTACCCTTCTTGAGATATCATGTTTACAAGCTGGGCATCACAAACGCGCACATACACACAAACGCCATCATCAATGCAACGGTTACTATTATCATCAAAATAAAAAATATATAAATTTAGATAAAACAAATAGTTACTATACTTTTCTGTTAGTTAATAAGGATAATGTAGATGCAATGAATACAAATATATAATACAAGAATATTGCTATATTGCAATGGTACCTTTCAGACAGACGACCAAAACGACCAGAATTAGAAGTACTACAATTATGGTTGTAATCACAGCAACTGTCGATGAACCCGAAGTCCCCTTGTTGTCTGTAAATAGGAAAAACGCATGTTAAATGGCAATTTGAAATCAAGCATTTGAAAATATTAAGTGAGGATCTGAAAAGGTTAACATTATCACAAAGACAGAACTATTATTCAATAAAATCAACTGCACTTTCCAAGATGTAATGAAGATAAGGCACCAATTTCAGATAGATTTTGACTACACATATCAGTATTCATTAGTGTGTGAGAAAAGACTAGCCTTTTGGCGATATAAAGATCTTTTCGAAGCAGATAACAATTAAGTTGTTCTGATGGAGTCAGATTTAGAAACCGTAAGTCTGATCGAAGAAGAAGTCGTACGAGATGCAAACTAGCCATTCATTTAGAAGCATAACTTCTATCAGACATAAAATTCATTTTATAAGAAAACTACAAGCCACTGAACATATGGACTGTATTCTAACTACACGAGCAGGCTACTGGATCTCACAATTGCAAAATCATTTTCTACCGCTCTATTTCATATCTCGAGAGATGGGTTTAACGTCTTCTGCTATGAAAAACAAGATTCCCTTTCTAAATATAAACATATCGCAATTTATAGTTTAGTCTTAACTCGAGAACAAAGCATCGATAGCAAATAAACACCTACCATATGTCGTTTTAAGGTCTATTCTTGCTGCTTTTATAGAGGACTTGAACACATCTGAATTCTGTCCTACTATAAAACACTCTAATGTGATCCCTCCTTCAGGCGCTGATAAAATTTTGAAGTTTGTTTTAAGAGAAATGTCAAAGATTCCTCCCTTTTCTGTTGATGTCCTTTCCAGCTCTGTTAGAGATAGAGCAGGATTGTTTTCATAAGTTCTCCATTGGAGTTCGACTTCTGGTCGTATTCCACGAACTGAACACGTCACGTTTCCTTCTCTTGCGACGTCAAGTACACAATACTGTGTATGGTCACATCCTTCTACAATTATGTACGGTGGGCTTGGATAGGCTATTCAAGAAAAAAGGAGAAAATTGTGGGTTTTTTTTTTGCAATGACTGGTTAATCACTTAAATATGTTGTATATTAGTCAATACGAACTTAACATGTTAAGAAATCTGTTCATTAAAGAAAACATATATTAGACAGATCATATAAACGTATACGTTCCATTGTCCACATATGTTGCATTACAGTCCATTCATATTGTGAATGAGTATATTGCATAATTGTTATGACTTTATAGTGATGCTATGCAAGGAGTAGATGTTAAATGGCTTCTGTGTCTATATCTTCTAACTACCAAAGATTTATATCCTTCATCTTAGGGTAAGTTTAATTAAATTTAATTGACAGGACAAGCTCACAGTCGTACGTTTCAACAATTAGACATATTCATACTTGTAATAACAAAAGAACTCGTCATTACAATAGATGGATGGATCTAAGTGCAATTGCTTTACTACAAATCATTCGTACTGTAAGCTACAGAATCTGTGGATAGATGGACTCGAGCCTCTGCAGATTTCAATAGACATTTGTCTTTGATTCAATTATGTTACACCTTTTATGAAGTCAAGGTTATTCGGTTTAATAAATGAGGGTTTTATAACATTTATGTATACATCAAAGTACTCACTGTAAATAACAACATCGATTGTTTGTATATGATCCATGTCATAATCGCTGGCGACACAAGTATAAATGCCCTGGTGATACATTTCAGTCTGTGGCAACATCAGTGACCCATCAGGAGTCAATCTGAAATCCTTGTTGTATGTTTCATTAAAATCCTCTTTCCAGGTTTGCACTCTAATTAGAATGACTTCTGGGGTTTCAGATCTATCAGTGGATCTCTTCCAAACTAGAATCCTTTTGTTAAAGTCATTACAGGGTAGAATCATAGTAGAATGAAGCTCAACAAGATGTCTAATAGGACTGTTTGATATGTCTTCGCTTCCATTCTCTAAGATAACCAACGTCTCATTCTCCTCCAAGATCCAAGTGTTCTCGTTTACGCTACATACCAATACTGACAATAATGGGGAGTCGTTATGTATTTTAACAGTCGAACGAGGAGTGTATGTTACTTCACTGTTTCTGATTGTCATATTCGACTCCAAAAGTTTATCACGCTGAGAGTTTCGCTGATTCCAAATCACAGAAATTCTAGGACGGACATTTTCGACAGAGCAACTCAATTCCAGAGGGTTTTCGTATAACATGTAGCATATTTTACTCTTATCTTGACACTCTTCAATCACAGGATATTCAAGTTGCGGCTTCACTGTTGAATGTAAGGAAATGAAATTAGCGTGTAGTGAGTAGTGAACGAATATGATTTTGTACATATATTATGCATCCAAGCAATCAACTTATGTTAAAGGTCCACTTAACATCAATACAGACAAATAGAAACTACTTTTGTTAATTAAACATCAGCTTTATATAAGGGCAATTCTTAGTATGGTACTGGCAATCACTCCAGCTAACATGTTTGTCTTTATATAATTATATATATCGATGTTGAATGTTTGATTCATCACATGTACATACACGTTACATATTTACCTTTGATGTCTGATCGTTTCATTGCATATCTGTTAGCGGGGTAATTATTATAGAACCTACCTTCCTGTAATTGTTTCGTGCATTCACATAGAGTGTTGCTTGATACAAGCCTATTAAGATTCCTGTATGTTTGCTGACTGTTGAGCCAGCAAATTGAAAATGTTCAAAATTAAGTATCCTGTCTGTCATCCAAAGAAGGCTCAGATGGAAGAAATTTGCCAATGGAAATGGACGATTTATTCCATATCAATTAATGGACACTAACACTACAATATAATAACAAAGCTTACATTTGTTAGAGCCTTTCATACGTAAGTGACGAATGATCAAAGTCTGAGGTTCTTACCAAACAATTGGACTTGAATATTATACTGCTTCACCTGTCCAGATGCCGAGGGTGCATGGGTGACAATGAATAGGCCTTCATGTTCAACTGTTACGTTTCTAACAAACAGCGATCCATTTAACCATACATCGTAATCTCCAGATCTAAATCCAGGACCACCTTTTTCATCTCTTACATAGGTAATGAATGCAGATGTTCCCTCTTCTGTTGAATTGTACCACTGAACTCCAAAAAATCCCTCTTTGAACGAACATTGGATAATTCCTGGCTGATAAAGCTCGAGATTCTGATTGTTTTCACAACCTTCGCCGACAACAGATGAAGCTGGACACAGGGGTAAACATGCAAAACAGAAATGTTTTATGTACTGTATCTGTAATCTCGAAGCAAATCAATCGCGTAGCAAATGCTTCTTATAAGCTTTAGATCTAGAAAACTGCCATGATAGTCATTTTCTTTCAGGTGCAATATGCACTGTTCACTAAAAAAAAAGTTGAGCATGACTTAAATTCAACAAGTCCAGATGATACACTTTCTAATTTCTGTTTGAGATGGACCATGGTTAGCTACTTACCACAGACTACCTGGACCAGTAGGAAGAAGGTCAAATGTACAGTGAACTTTCCCATTGTGAAGAATCCTGTGTTAATCAACTGCAGCAAAAGGAGAAACAATTGTTAGATATATATCATATGTATGATCTTAGTTGATGTATTAACATGAATGATCTTAGTTGCTGTATTAACATGAATGATCTTAGTTGTTGTATTATCATGAATAATGATATTAGTGCTGTAATTTAACGTGAGTGATCCTTAGTTACTATATAAGCATGACATGTCAAAAACTAATTTATTCACTTAACATGGCTGCACATGATGGGAGAATCTCTCCATAAAGACTAAACAGTGACAATATTGTCTACTAAGTTTTGTGGACTACATTAAAACGGTGAACTTGTCAGATAAGATACTAATCAATCACAGTAAGGTAAAGATCATAACAGTATTTATTCTTCAATGGAAGCATACATTGGTAACACATTGTCTAATATTTAAGTGGAAAAAGAGAATATCGTCCTTTTTTTTAGGAACTGGAATAAGTACAATGGATCAGTCAGGCCGCTTATTTAACTATTAAACTTTTATAAAACATTAACAATTGTGCACTCATCAAAAGTATAGAGATTGCCAAAAGTCTTCCAATCTCAGCATTTGCCAGCCAAGAAGTACGGCCATGAAATGGAAGCAGAGGCTTGTTACAGCATGGAGGTAAAACAGTATGTCAAAGTAATGAAGAAGTGAAACCATCAATCCACAAAGTTGAATGATTGTGAGCTACTTGTATTCCCAGAAAAGCTAGCCCTGATGGTGTTGTCTCCTGTAAATATTGTAGGACTGGGCTTCTGGGTGAAGTGTCTAATAACATGAACTCAAGATATGACAGTATGGTGACCTTTCTAACAGAAACCGAAGACAGTATCAAGTAATACCTCTATGTGTGCAAAGGAACAGTGCAGTACAGTACTCAATAGCTACTGTAATATCTACAGTATACAGTATAGAGCTTTATACAGTTATTCATTTCGATAAAAAAAAGTAAAAACTACTTTCGGTCATACAAATTGTGACACGGTTAGGAAGGCGCCTTGCGAGGAACTTGCCATGGGAGGGGCAAAGCTTGTAGGCAAACTATCTAAGCGTAGCGCCACCATGGGATGGCGCGAAGCGCAAAAGAAAATTTTGGCCAAAAACGCCTCCCAGATCGCTGGAAATGGCACTTCCCAGGCATTGTAAGTTGCATCTTAGCATTTTCTATTTTGAAATTATAAAAAATATGCTAAAAAAGAAAACTATGCCACCAAATATTGGGGGGATGTTAGATACTATATCCCCCCACCTAAAATATTGGGGGGGGGGACATGTCCCCCCGTCCCCCCATGATCGCCGCCCATGCCTCTGTGTGTATAAGGAGCAGCGCAATACTCAATGACTACTGTAGTGTCTACAAGCAGTTATACAGTAAGGTAATACCTCTGGGTGGGTTAGGGGGCAGTGCAGTACTCAATGACTACTGTAGTGTATACAGTTAAACAGTACAATAAGACCTCTGGATGTGTAAGGGGGCAGTCCAGTATATAATGACTACTGTAGTGTCTACAGTTATACAGTAAAGTAATACCTCTGGGTGTGAAAGGGGTGCAGTGCAGTACTCAATGTACTGTAGTATGTACAGTAAACAGTTAAGTAATACCTCCAGTTGTGTAAGGGGGGCAGTGCAGTACTCAATGATTACATATTGTCGACAGTTATACAGTAAAGTAATACCTCTGGGTGTGTAAGGAGGAGTGCAGTACACAATGACTACTGTATTGTCTACAGTTATACAGTAAAGTAATACCTCTGGGTGTGTAAGGGGCAGTGCAGTACTCAATGACTACTGTATTGTCTAGGGCCTACAGTTATACAGTAAAGTAATACCTCTGGGGGTGACAGGGGGCAGTGCAGTACTGAATGACTACTGTAGTGTCTACAGTTATACAGTAACGTAATACCTCTGGGTGTGTAAGGGGCAGTCCAGTACTCAATGACAACTGTAGTGTCTACAGTTATACAGTAAAGTAATACCTCTGGGGGTGTAAGGGGCAGTCCAGTACTCAATGACTACTGTATTGTCTAGGGCATACAGTTATACAGTACAGTAATACCTCTGGGTGTGTAAGGGGCAGTGCAGTACTCTACTGTAGTGTCTACAGTTATACAGTAACGTAATACCTCTGGGTGTGTAAGCGGCAGTGCAGTACTCAATGACAACTGTAGTGTCTACAGTTATGCAGTACAGTAATACCTCTGGGGGTGAAAGGGGCAGCCCAGTACTCAATGACTACTGTATTGTCTAGGGCATACAATTATACAGTAAAGTAATACCTCTGGGTGTGTAAGGAGCAGTGCAGTACTCAATGACTACTGTAGTGGCTACAGTTATACAGTAAAGTAATACCTCTGGGGGTGTAAGAGGGCAGTGCAGTACTCAATGACTACTGTAGTGTCTACAGTTATACAGTAAAGTAATACCTCTGGGTGTGTAAGGGGGCAGTGCAGTACTCAATGACTACTGTAGTGTCTACAGTTATACAGTAAAGTAATACCTCTGGGTGTGTAAGGGAGCAGTGCAGTACTCAATGACAACTGTAGTGTCTACAGTTATGCAGTACAGTAATACCTCTGGGGTGAAAGGGGGCAGTCCAGTACTCAATGACTACTGTAGTGTCTACATTATACAGTTATAAGTAATACTGTACCTCTAGGTATGTAAGGGAACAGTGCAGTACCCAATGAATAAGTACTGTAGTATTTACATTTCCAGTAGTCAATCATGGGTACAGCACTGCACCCGTACGCACCCATAAGTACTTTACTGTATAACATATTTCAAGGTCATGTGAGGTCAACAGAGGTCCATCTCTCAAAACTAAACAAAACCTTGACCTCTGATAACTTTGCACATGAATGTGGCACAGGGATCAACCATGGACATTTTTTATTAGTTTGGAATTTGGAGTATTTTGACTCATAATTGACCTTTTTTGAACTTGGATCACATGACTGTTATGTTTGGAAACGATCCCTTACCCTATTCACACCTAGTCCCAAAATGTCAACCATGTTGGACCCCATCAGTGGGAGTTACAAAGTTATTGCCCCTTAAAAACACATTTTGAGCCATAATTGACCTTTGGTGACCTTGGATTACATAACGGTAATTTTGGAAAATGGCACCTACTTCATTCACAACTTGTCCCGCTATATCAGCCATGTCAGACTTCCTCACTGGAAGTTGTTGCAAATATTAGCATATAAGTGGGCATTTTTTTGCCAATAAGCAACCTTGAATGACCTTGGATGGCATGACAGTTTTTATGCAAAATGTTCCTCTTGATGATGTGCACTGCATCCTAAAATTGTTACGCACTCCAAATAGCTAAAAAGGTATCAAATCCAACATTTGGCACCTCATAACTTAAGAACCTGGTGTCCGATCGAAGCGGGAGTTAGTTTCGTCTATAGAGCACACATTGTTCTATCATATACTAAAATATTGACAAACTTTTTTTTTTTGGCCCTGTAACTCCTAAAATGAGCATAATTTATAAAAAAAACCTTAGCCTCTTTTAACTTTTTGCACCCAAATGTTGCACAGGGGTCAACCCATTGACAATTTTGATCAGAAAACCATTTGAGATCTGAATATGGCAAAGAAAATTCAAATAACTAAAGAAACTAAAACAGGTCACCAGAGGTCAACCAAAGGTCAACGGTCAAAAAGATGTGGGTCGACTAATGGGTTACAATAGCGTAACTCCACGGACATTTTGTTCTCAAGTTATTGCAAACTACTAGTTTTTGACCCCTACTTGACCTTTGTTGACCTTGGATCACACGGCTGTTATGTTTGAAAATGATCCCTTACCCCATTTACAACTAGTTCTAAAATAACAAACATGTTGGACCCTGTCAATGGGAGATATTGCTTTGTCTATATTTTGGTATTTGGCCCCTAACTGACCTTTGGTGACCTTTACAGGCACCAAAAACAACAGGGCACACCTTCTCACTATGGCGGATCTAACTACCAAGGTTGAGTTCAGTTCAACTTTTCATTGTTGAGTTACATTGTACGCAAGCAAGTGTTACAGACACACACAAACACACACACAAGTTGACTACATAGGTTCCTTTTGCTAAAGCAAGGAACCAAAAGTGGGTTGAGTCCTTCATGTTGCTTATAACATTACTTGTGACGTTTCCTCCCAAGAAGCGGGCTGGGAGATCAGCGTTTCTCCATGTCGCCCCAGCGCTGTGGAACAACCTACCTCAGGCTGTCAGAGACTCTCCTTCCCTACTTGTGTTTAAGAAGTGCTTGAAGACTTATTTCTTTGAATCATTTGTCCAATAATTTTTTTTTTTGTCTTGTAAAGCGAATAGAACTTTTGGATTATGCGCTATATAAATAACAGGGTAATAATAATAACCAGAATGAAAACATTTCATGGTTCCTTGCTGCTGTTCATTAGTTCCATTCATAGGGAAATTTCTAACAAAGCCCTAATACAACAACAGCAATTTATGCACACAAACTTTTGTTGCCAAAGTAATGCTAAGCCCTGATATCAATTGCAACACACATCAGTGTGTGAAGACTATCTACCATTAACATCATACCAAGTTTAAAGAAATTCCGACTAGTAATAGTAGCCAAGTAATTGCAATTTGGAGTATTTCACGTTTGACCCCATGACCTTAATATTCATGATATGAGCACCAAAATCAACAGGGTTCATCTACTCACTATGTGCCACCCACCCACCAAGTATGGTAATGATTGGTCATAATGGTCATTCCCTTGTTGAGTTATCGTGCATACAAACTTTTCATAACGAAATATTGCTAAGCCCCCCCCCCTCATAAATATGCATGATATCAATTGCAACACATAAGTGTGTGAAGACTATCTACCAATATCATCATACCAAGTTTGACAAAATTCCAATACATAGTAGCCAAGTTATTGCAATTTGGAGTTTTGGACCCGTAACCTCATTAATATTTTTTAACTTTGACCTTGTATACCTTCGCACACGAAGGTCACACAGGGGTCAACCTATTGACATTTATAATCAGAAGGTACCTTTGACATCTGAAAATAGCATCGAAACTGTAAAAATCCCCAAAACACGAAAAGGTCACCAGAGGTCAAATTGAGGTCAAGGGTCACCCAGATGCGGGTCGACAACTGGATTACAATGAAGCAACTCCCAACCTTTACGGACAGTTCGTTCTCAAGTTACCACAAAAATACTAGTTTTTTATCATTAATTGACCTTTGGTGACCTCAGATCACATGACTGTTAAGTTTGAAAATATTTCCCTATATCATTTGCAACTTGTCCAAAAATATCAACCGTGTCACACCTTGGCACTGGAAGTTATTGCACTAAATGTCTGAAGATTAACTTTGACCTCATATAACCTAACACACAAAGGTCACCTTGGGTCAACTTATTGACATTTTTGATTGGTGAGACGTGAATATACAGTAGCATCAAACTATAAAAATTCAAACATTTTTTCTTTGCCCATTTTCTCCCCTCAAAATACTAGTTTTTTAACAATAATTGACCTTTGGTGACCTCAGATCACATGACCGTTCAGTTTGAATATATTCCCCTATACCATTTGCAACTTGTCCAAAAATATCAACCGTGTCACACCTTGGAACTGGGAGTTATTGCATTAAATGTCTGAAAATAAACTTTGACCTTGTATAACTTCGCACAAGAAGGTCACACGGGTGTCAACCTGTTGACATTTTTGATCGGAAGGTACCTTTGATATCCAAATCTAGCATCAAAACCAAACATTTCCTTTTTTGCTCGTTTCCTCCCAAAAATAGGCACATTTTTTTTAATGTGACCTTTGACCTTTTGACCTTGGTTTCAGATGTAGTTTTATCTCCTGATTCCAAAAAACAAAACAAAAAGTCTGTACAGCCATCCTAACTCCGACCGAAAAATTTGACCCTATATAACTTCGCACAAAAAAGGTCACACGGGGTCAACCTATTGACATTTATGATCAGAAGGTACCTTTGACATCTGAAAATAGCATCAAAACTGTAAAAATACCCAAAATCACGTAAAGGTCACCATAGGTCAAATTGAGGTCAAGGGTCACCCAGATACGGGTCGACAATTGGATTACACTGAAGCAACTCCCTACCCTAACGGATATTTTGTTCTCAAGTTATCGCAAAAATACTAGTTTTTTATCATTAATTGACCTTTGTTGACCTTCGATCACACTACCGTTTTGTTTGGAAATGATCCCTTACCCCATTCACAACTACTCCCAAAATATCAACCATGTCGGACCCTGTCAATGGGAGTGATTGCTGTTTTAAATATATTGGTTTTTGGCATCTAACTGACCTTTGGTGACCTTTGCCGGCACCAAAATCAATAGGGTTCATCTAGTCACTATGGGCCACCAACCCACCAAGTATGGTAGTGATCGGTAATTCCCTTGTTGAGTTATCGTGCATACAAGCTAAAGCGTCACACACACACACACCCACACGCACGCATGTACGTACACACACACACGCCAACCTGAATACATAGGTTCCTTTGCTTTCAGCAAGGAACCAATCATAATAATAACAGGCTACATACATGCTAACAAACAGGCTAACAAACATGCTAACATACAGTACATGTTAACATACATACTAACATACATGCTAACATACATGCCAGCATTCATGCTAACATACATGCTAACATACATGCAGTATGCTAACATACATGCTAACATACATGTATCCTAACAAACAGGCTAACATACAGCCGGACAAACACACTATCATACTGCTTAAAACACGCTAACATAGATGTGCTAACAAACAGGCTAACATACAGGCTAACATACTTGCTATCATACATCCTAACAAACATACATGCTATATGCATGCTGACATACATACTAACATACATGCTAACAACATACATGCTAGCATACATGCTACCAACATACATGCTAACATACATGCTAACATACATGTATGCTATCATACAGTACATGCTAACATACATGCTAACATGTATGCTAACATTTACAGTATGCTAACATGTATGCTAACATTCTTGCCAATATACATATGTATGCTATCATACATGTATGCTAACATATAGGAGACAGCACTGCTAACATGCTAACATATTACAAATAGTACAGGCCTGTATCACAGCTGAATTAGCCTACTGCAGTGCAAGTCAATGGGAGCAATTAATTGGCCAAACCTTTATGCAAAATTGTGCTTTTTTTGCAATTTGGCTGAAATCCAGTATAAATGGCTTAAATACTTAGCATAAAAAGTGTAGCAATTGATATTTCAGGAGTGATGTTCCGTGTTATCACGCTTCACTGAATTCTGTGGTCTAAAATGAGAATATGGGTCAAAATTTATACTTTTAGGCCTGAGATTGCTGCTCAGATGAACTCTGTTGGGGTCCTATTGTCACAAAGTGAGCTATCTACTCATACCAAAGTTACAACTTTAAGCTTGTTCCTATACAGATTGTGTTTGCCACTAGTTTCAAGAAGCTTGCTAAGCAATCAATGTACATGACATTTGGTTGTAAGGATAGCTCAGTCAATTTGGAATAAATTTATTCAAAATACATGAAATGTGGTTGTCCCAGCCTGGAAACTGTAATTCATTCCTGCCTCAGGACCTAAATGGTAGCAATGATAAGCTCAGTAGCAACAATAATACAATAATATTACACTTGATTCTTGAAGACTCATGCTGGCATGAGTAGCCTACTATAGTTGCCAGTTTACTATGGTTACAAACAGATGCCTACATAGTGTTGCCCAGGCCTAGCATTTTGACCACTGATTGTGTTAAACATAATCATAAAGTACCTGTAATGTTTAGGCCTGGACATACTGTAGTTTATATACTTGAAATACCTTTGCTCAATTCAACCTACATGTGATAGGCTTACATGTATTTCTGCTTCTCAAAAGCACTTGGTGCTCAGAATTTTACAGAACATTGACGGCCAAATTCTTTGCAGAGTAATAGCAAAACTACTGGGCAGTACTAAGGTGGCCAAAAAGAGAGAAAATAATTGATTCTGTACATTGTATATATGCAAAATCTTCACTCACCTTGGTTCCTTCCACCACCCCACTCCCCTTTAAGATAGGAATGCTAATGATCTCAAAAAAAAGTAATTGTTCTGTGCCAATATGCAAGACCAATTGAGCAGAATTTGACTACAAAATGTCTGCGGTGTCAAGTTCTTTCTTAGCCCTAAATTAACACATCCGTAGATAAGCTTACTGAATTGTAGACCTAAGTACATATACATAGTTTAAGATAGGAATGCTAATGATCTCAAAATATTAATTGTTCTGTGCCAATATGCAAGACCAATTGAGCAGAATTTGACTACAAAGCGTCAGCGGTGTCAAGTTCTTTCATACCCCTAAATTGACACATTCGTCGATAAGCTAACTGAAGTGTAGGGCTAAGTACTGTACATATACATCCATTGACTTTGGATGCTGTTTACTATGCTCTGAGCCTCTAAGCTCTGAGCCTCTTAGCTACGACAGGTCAGGGCCCAGCGAGTAATGGTTTGTGGTATGGACTAGTATGTGGTACTGAGGTAATTTTGGGGTTTTTTTGGGAGTAAGATTTCTAAATGCCAAAAACATGTGCAAAACTTGGGGGAAGATGTTTAAAGCTTAAAAAACCACAATTTGATCAGCATTTAACTGAAATGGATTAAAACTAATCAAATATGTAACCCTGTTTTGCTGTAAACAGTTTAGGTTGCCTGCTGTATCATTGCTAGTAATATTTGAAAGTGCATCAATAACGAAGGTGCGTCATTTGTGAAGTGTTTACTATACACAGTTACGGTTCTGATAGTTGAATTAATTCAATATGGTGGTTTAAAATATTTCAACGCTATCATGGAACGTTGTACGGTAACCATATTAACACCGTTCTGAAGAATATGGTGGGCACACATAGCTTCCGTTTAGTATTACTAATACTAGTAACGTACTTAGGCTAGGCCTAGTAGTAGTGCCAGTAGTGTAGTAGTATTAGTTGTAGAAGACATTAATGATAATAATTGTTTCAAGTACTAGTCTCATAAATGATATTAAAAATGATAAACACATACCTGTGTTCAACTAATAGTTACCAACTTGAATTATCAACATGTAAGTACCAGTGTTTTGAAGCATATAAGTAGAGAAAGATCCTGGTGGCACCAGTGCGTAAAACAATGGCTGCACACTAACGAACCGTAGTTTGCAAGCACCTACCGTACCTGTAGGCTTGAACAGTCATACAATTAATGTGTGTGAGCGGAAGGTGAAGTTCATGTAAAAACATGGTTAGGCGTTTCATAAACGTCAAAGGTTAAGGTCAATCGTAATGCACGCCGTTTGTACCACATTTATGATTTATGTTACCGTTGCAGAAATTTATGTTGCCGTCGCGAAAACATTGGTTGCCGTCGCGGAAACTAAAGTTGCATTCGAGGAAACTCCCGTTGTCTAATTCCATTCCGTTCTTCAATTTCATTCCGTTGTCCCAGTTCATTCGGTTATCCAAATTCATTTGGTCCCGAGGTATTCCGTCGCGAGAAATCCCGGGAGTCCGTGATGCCAGAAGTGACCCGTGAAGGTAGGTCCTGTCCCACTTCTGTCAATCAATTTTTCAATAAAGTTCATATCTGGCAAGTAGAACGTGAATTACAAACCCACGTAAGCATACCCTGTATCATGAATGATACCGTACCGTAACAATATTGGTCTGACACCACCCCCCCCCCCGTTCCTATGCCTCTATATAGGCTAATTAAATATGTGGGGGACAAACCATAATAGCTAAGATCAGAGCAATATATACATTATACAAGGATTATAAGAATATCAGTTGACTTTACCTAGTAGAATTGTGCAAAACTGGTCAATTGCATGACTCCCAACCACAAGTACCTGTTTACAAAGGTATATATACTTTAAATACAAACTTTTTTTCACAAAAGATGCTAGTGAAGGCCGTGATATGGAGTGTAGCAGTTACTGACTCAGAAAATGGTGACAGGTTTTCTTTACTGATGATATTCAGTTTATTAAAACATCAACGTGAAAACTTGGTTGCCTTTCTGAGCTCTCTGCTAAGTAAAGTAAAGATGATTCACTGATCGTCGGTTTCCATTATTAATATTCTCAAGGCAAGCTTCAATCAAAGAATGATTAATCACTAAATTACATTTTAAAGGTTGAATAGAGGCTTATACGACTTCTCTGGCTGAGTGTATTCAAGTCATGGCAATTGAGGGCGCAATTAAAGAATATAAAAAATAACATAAAGATTAAAGGTTAATACTACATTTACACTCCCACCCAAACTTGGGTACAATTTACAATTTACACTTAAACACAACCCACTCCCACCCAAGAGCACATTAAAATTGCTCCCTTTCTTGCAATAGTACCAACTTATGAACAGGTCGTTCAAGATAAACTGGTTCCTTCACTCGTTTGCCCATCTTATTTAAATCGGAATCTGCCATTAGAAGTTTGACCTTTCTGACCAAATTGTCTCTGCTGAAGGTAGTCTCGACAACACGTGCCAGTCTTAGGTTTCCTCGTACCAGCTCTTCATCCTTGAGGAGTACAACATCACCTACTTCAAGGTTTCGTTTTACTTTGCT
This sequence comes from Apostichopus parvimensis, assembly GCA_000934455.1. Classification (NCBI taxonomy): domain Eukaryota; kingdom Metazoa; phylum Echinodermata; class Holothuroidea; order Aspidochirotida; family Stichopodidae; genus Apostichopus; species Apostichopus parvimensis. The sequence goes on along the minus strand of KN884914.1, from coordinate 31,455 downwards.
CCATTTGGCTCTCGATTGTAAGGACTGTAAGTATTCTTTCCTCCATCTGGTCCAGAATTCGTTTGCCAGGAACTGGACTTGTCTCCACCTTTTCTTAGTATAGATGTCCTGTTTCACAAATTCACCTAACGGTGGTAAGATCAATTCTGACCTAGTGGTCAACAGGTGGTTTGGAGTGAGGGGTTCTGGTCCATTAGGGTCATTCAGATTATCCACCGTCAATGGTCGGCTATTTACAATAGCCATGGTCTCATAAAGGAATGCACGAAGCGATGAGCAGTCCAACCGTGATTTATGTTCATGAAGGATTGAAGTTAGGATGCTTCTGATGGATCGAATTTGGCGTTCCCAAAAGCCACCCATGTGGCTCGAAGATGGAGTGTTCAGAATAAATTCGCATTCACGGTCTTCAAGAAACTTCTTAATGACTTGATCCTTCATCTCTTTACCACACTTCTTAAATTCATTGAGAGCTCCAACGAAGTTTGAACCTTGATCACAGAATATCTGGCGTATTCTCCCACGGATGGATATCATGCATCGCAGAGAGTTTATGAAGGCATCAGAGGTCATGTCGTCAAGCATTTCTAAATGTATGGCCCTTGAACTCATACATGTGAATAGCAACCCATACTTCTTAATTTCCTTTCGACCATCCTTTATGATAAATGGTCCAAAGCAATCAACTCCACAGTATGTGAAGGGAGGTGATGGCTCAAGTCTCTGGCTAGGTAAGTCACTCATCTTCTGACTTTGGGTTCTTCCTCTAAGTTTTCTGCAGGTGATGCACTTGTAGATATGCGACGCCACCGCAGAACTTAAACCAATGATCCAGTACCCACTTGACCGTAAGGCATTGGTGGTGAAGCCTCTTCCCTGGTGTGCCACCTTTTCATGGAAGTGTTTAATCAGTAGATCAGTGATGTGTGTCTTCTTTGGGACAAGTATTTGGTGTTTACTGTTGTGACTCATTCTTGTGCGTCGAAGGCGTCCTCCAACTCGTAATACACCTTCTTCGTCCAAGTATGGATCTAGTTTCCACAGCTGCCCCTTCACTTTAGGTTTCTCGGTTTCTAGTAGATGTATTTCATTCTGAAAGTGATATTTTTGCAACAACTTCAGAATGAAGATCTCTGTATCTTTCAATTCCATGATTCTTGATTTTGGGGCCAGCCTCCTTTTTCTACGAATGAGTCCTCTCAGTGCACTAATACCTCTTACTGCCTCTGCCCAATTTGAGAAGTGGCCAACTCTGTCCAATATTGGGTCAACAGGTGCTGCAGCAACAGCAAAAACATGTCCTGTTTTGACCTCAGGATCTTCAGATGAGATGTCAGTTGAACAGGAAGCAAATTCAAGCTCACGTTTCAGTAAAAAGGCTGGACCCTTGAACCAGTTGGAAGAAGCTAATCCCTGAACAAACAGACCTCTAGAGGCATGATCAGCAGGATTTGCATCTGTGGAGATGTAGTTCCATTGGTATGGTTCTGTTGAATTTCTGATACGTTGGACTCTGTTAGCAACATAGACATGGAATCTTCGTGAGTCGTTGTTGATGTAGCCCATGACGACTTGCGAGTCTGTCCAAAAGTAGTTGGTTATTTTCTCATATTCTAATTCCCTGTTCAGTATGCTGCTCACTTTACTTGAGACAACAGCTGCTTGAAGTTCTAATCTGGGAATAGTCACCGTCTTTAGTGGAGTGACTCTGGATTTCCCCATAACCAATGTGCAGTGGACGTCTGTTTCTCCTACCAGTCTGATGTACGAACACTGCCCATAACCTGAAGTGCTTGCGTCAGAGAAGTGATGCAATTCCACTGTCTTTGTAGAACCAAAGTTTTTGGGTTTGAAACATCTACTTATCTGAAGATTGGAGAGAGTGGGTAACTCAGATAGCCATCTTTCCCACTTTGGTTTCAGCTCATCCGATAGTGCTTCATCCCAATCTGCTCCTTCTCTACACATTTGCTGTAGGATCTGTTTTCCTTTGAGCACATATGGTGCTAACAGACCTAGAGGGTCATATATTGATGCAACAGTCGACAGAATTCCACGTCTGGTCAAGGTTTGATTCTTCAACACAATTCTGAACTGAAATTCATCCGACTCAACACACCAGTGGATACCCAAAGCTCTCTCCATAGGTAAATTGTCGAATGCCAGATCCAAATCTTTGACTTCCTTGGCTTGTTCGGATTTGGGTATTGCTGACATTACGTCTCTGTTGTTAGAGATGAATTTGTGCAACCGCAATGATCCCTGGGCACAAATTGATGTGACATCTTCGATAAGCTTGATGGCGTTTGAAACCTTATCAACACTTCTCAATCCATCATCCACATAGAAGTTTCTCTTTAGGAAATCCTTTGCATCCTGTTGGTCTGTCTTGCTGTACAAATCTGCAACATATTTTAGACCGAAGTTTGCACAACCAGGTGAGGAACCAGCGCCAAAAAGATGGACCCTCATTCTGTAGATTGACGGCTCTGTGTAGAGATCACCTTTCTTCCACCACAGAAAGCGCAAGAAATCTCGATCATTGGGGTCAACATGGAACTGATGGAACATCCGCTCGATATCACACATGATAGCTATTTCTTCTTGTCGGAATCGACATAGAACTCCCAATAAGTTATTGGTCAAATCTGGTCCTGTCAAGAGATGTTCATTCAGTGATGTGTTGCCAAATCTTGCAGAACAATCAAAAACAACTCGTATTTTATCTGGTTTATGTGGGTGGTACACACCGTGATGTGGTATGTACCAGCAAACTTTCTCTGCATCCCTTTCCTTCTGTACAATCTCTGCATCACTATTCTTGATTATGTCTTCCATAAAGTCTTTATAGTGCTGATAATATCTGTTATCCTTCATCAGTCGTTTTCGCAAATGATTCAGTCTACATAATGCCATCGACTTGTTGTTTGGCAATTCTGGTCTACTTCGAAATGGAAGTGGCATCTCAATGTGGTTATCTTCATTGACATGAATGGAGGATGTTTGCAGATCCAGAAATCTCTTATCATCCACAGAGTAGGGATTTTCCGTGACTTTCTCTGCAACAAAGTCCATCTCCAGAGCCTTTATTGCATCACCTGGCCCTAGCTCCTTTACTTTGGTTCTTTGTACAAAGTGGAGTTTTGAAGTGTTGTGGTCCATACAAAGCTCGGAGGTTACAATTCTATGACTTAGACCAATCTCATCTTCCTCTCCACTCTTCTTTGATCGATGGGTTCCAACAATGCTCCAGCCTAGTTTCGTTTCAATGGCATAAGGCTGTCCATCTCCACCGTTGACAAAATTGATTGGAGCAAGAGCCTCAGAGCAGTTGTATCCTATTAGAAGGCCGAAGCCGCACTCTTGGAGTGGAGGCACAAAATCTGTTATTGGTTTAAGGTGCGAGTACCGTCTTGCTGTCTCAGACGTGGCCACATGAGATATATGTGCTGGTATTATTTGCCTAGTAAAGGTAGTTGGCAATTTGATATGCCGTTCATCATCAAATCTTCTTATCTGCAGTGTATTGTACTTCCCACACTGAATGATTTTCCTTTCTGATGTCATGGTTGTTAATCTCAAAGCAGTTTTCACTGGTCTTGCTTTCAATTTGCCAGCTAGTTCTTCTGATATGAATGTTGAGTCCGACTGTGAGTCCAGTAGGGCATAAGTTAGAAATTCCTCGGATGGAAGTTCTTGAGTCGATACCCATACAGGTACTATCATGGAAGTCATCTCAAGAGAAGGCACACCACCAGAATTTGCTGTATCTACTGCTCTGTTGGTTGACTCTTCAGTTATAGTTCCACTAATTTGCTGGTTTGCAAAAGGTTTGTCTTTGTGTAGGCTGGATGGATGTTTGCCTTCGCACTTACTGCATGTTGCTCGTTTCTGACAATCTTTAGAGCGATGACCTCTTTTCAGGCAACCATAACAAAGACCATTTTTCTTGATGAATTCTTGCTTCTCTGCTTCAGGTTTTGCACCAAACTTTCTACATTCTGTGAGAAAATGGTAAGGTTTCTCGCAGATGACACAGAAAGTACTCTCTGCATTTGTTGCCATGTTTCTGGCGGTAAATACCTTAGGTTTGGTAGGATTTGAGTGGAATGACTTTCTCTGATCTCTGAAGTTGCCCATAGCTGGATCACAAACAATTTCTGACTCGGTCTTCAGGAATTCAGCTAAATCTTTTAGGCCTGGGTATTTTCCGCTGATTCTCTTGGCATTGACAGCAGACCTTTTCCATCGGGTAGAAATCCAGCTTGGTAATTTCTCAAGTAATTTACTTATCTCTCTAGTGTCATTCAAAATATCCAAAGAGGACATTTCTTCCATAGCAGCACTACATTGCAGGAGGAAGTCTGAAAACCGTCTAAGTTCTTCATAATTCTTGGGGTCAATCCGGGGCCATTTGTCAAGTTTTTCCCTGAAGGCTTCTGCAATCATGTACGGATTCCCGTATCTTTCCTCTAAGACATCCTTTGCTTTCTGGTAAGCAGATTCATCTTTCAGCAGAAAGTATCCATTCACAGCCTCCTTTGCCGCACCACCCAAATATCTTTTTAGGTAGTGAATTCTATCTGCTGATGATACATGTTGTTCAATTAAGCCATCAAACGAAATCTTCCAATCAGGATATTGTAATGGATCTCCACTGAAGATTGGTGGTTCTGGTGCTTTGATGTTCTTGAAGTTCACGGCTGTTGATATTGCCTCTGTTATTATTCGAGCAGTTTCTTTCATTGATTGGGGTGATGGTTCTAGAGTTGGTTGAAACTTAATTTCTGGTTCAGTTTGTGGATGCTCAGTCTTTGGGGTAGTTGTAGTCTGCAAACCCTGCATAAAGCGTCTTACATGGTCGTTAGTCGTGTCGCTTGGTGATGTCGAGCGACAAGACTCGTTGTCATCAACTTCTGATAACATTTCAACCCTGGCAGCAGTCTCTGCAGCTTCTTGTTCAGCTTTCAGAATTTCTAGCTGAGCTTGTAGTTGAGCATCTTCCGTTGCTCTTTTTGCAGCCTGTTCAGCTTCTTCCTTCGCTCTTTTCGCAGACTGAGTTGCTTTTAAGGTTGCAATCTCTTGGGTAAACCGCAGCCTTTCCTTTGCAGCAGCAGCTTCAGCTAATGCTTTCGCTCTCATACTAGATATTGATGAAGATCGTGATGATAATGATCCACTAGACTTGTGGGACCTCAGTGACCTTGTTTCAGCGGAAAATTTTTCCAACTCTCTTGATGCCCTTGCAAATGCATCTGTTGCAGTTGACATGTTTTCTAAGAATATGTCGTTCTGTTCTTTGTATAATTTCTGAAATGTAATATCTTTGTCTGGGTGAAAGAGTTCTGAGAAAGCTTTCCAGTGTTCTTCATATTCCTTCAAACACTTTGTTACTTTGGCTAGGCCTTGTCTGAGTGACTGTTCATCTTTAGCTTCATCCATCGATTGGATTTCAATAACCGAGTGCTTCCAGGAAGCACTAAGTTTCTCTACAAGTTCATCAGTGGGCTCACCCTTGGAAGTCAGTTTCGTGGTGCTGCCTTCCATTTCTGTGGGTTCTCCTTGCTCCATTGATGAGATCTTTTCACCTTCCATTGGCGTCAAGTTTTCACTGTAGCAGTTACTGACTCAGAAAATGGTGACAGGTTTTCTTTACTGATGATATTCAGTTTATTAAAACATCAACGTGAAAACTAAAAATAGAAAGAGAAGAAAAAACAAAGTACATAAAACCCGGCACATAGTGCATGTTACATACTATTTAAGATATTACAATTAACCGATGACGTCAACGAGAACTAATAATAATTGTTCCTTGAGGTTGTAGAATACACAAGCATTTAACATAAATGTGTTATCACTACTATCTTATCGTGGACGGAATTAAGGTATGGATTTACAAAAATAAGGTTAAAACAACATCTTGATCATAAAGGTTAATTATGTCACTTTAACCAGTAAAATATTTATTCTTAACACAGATAGGCGCAAATTGCCTACATTGCTAACCTTGGTTGCCTTTCTGAGTTCTCTGCTAAGTAAAAGTAAAGATGATTCACTGCTTGTCGGTTTCCTGTAATAAACAAACAAATTAACGTTCTTAAATAATATCTGAATGCTAAATTTACTGCATAGCAACACGTTCAATACTTAAATCGTGATAAAGCGTGATTTTTGAGTAAATATACCATTTAAACAAGTTGCAAATAATAAACAGTGTATAATAAAGCCAATACTATGAGGCTCATGAATATTCAATAGTTAAGTGTAGCAATGGCGAAGTGACGTCCCTTAGCACCATGCCATGTTGTGGGCATTTATAAGTTGCAAGCCACAAAGAATAATTTACTATAAACCAGCCCTAATTGTGGCTTCAGGCTCTCTAAAGTAGCTTAAATGATTAAACAATTAATTATGAATGACATGGCGAAGCCATCTAAGCATCATCTTAATATAAACAGTTGAAAATACAGTTTAATAACTAGTATGAACGAAACGATTTTCCAACGCTCACAGATAACGTGCACGTGTAAACAACAGTACGATAACAAGGCCTAACTAACGCCGAGTGATCGATAACACATGCATATAATAAACTTACCAATTACTCATAAAAATAATGTGATTTACGTTTACCTACAGTGCCACTTAATGTTTGTAACTTACCATTATTAATATTCTCAAGGCAAGCTTCAATCAAAGAATGATTAATCACTAAATTACATTTTTAAGGTTGAATAAAGGCTTATACGACTTCTCTGGCTGAGTGTATTCAAGTCATGGCAATTGAGGGCGCAATTAAAGAATATAAAAAATAACATGTAGATAAAAGGTTAATACTACATTTACA